>SKCR01021827.1:0-233883 GCA_019454045.1 Zanthoxylum bungeanum
GATCAATCAACATAAATACAGAAGAAATCAACCGCAGAATTCAAGCACCTTAATTGTGAATTAACATGCAACAAATGTGCTTCAATTGAGGCTACAACACTGGGGACATTTCTGCTTAATCAAATTCCAGAAATGATCTGGGATACCAGAAACTGAAGAAACTATTTTCACTGCCTCATATGCCTTGAAACTATCTGGAACAATTGACTCTTGAACTGGCAAGAAAAAAAATCCCTACCTCCCTCGGAAAATTCAAGTTAAACTCGTTTCTGCTGAAGAAAATGCTTGAAAACAAGACAACTTTACCCAAAATCAAGGGACAGGACAACATTAGGGAGTTTATTGTCCCTAGAGTGCTTTTGGTTGTAATTCTTTAGAAACGATCTAACCAACCAAAAATGCTTTCGTCGGAAAACTGCAAGTCCTGCATGATACAGAGAAGAAATTTTGGAGTAAATGGTGTTTACATGATTGAAAGCCTATAAGGTATATCCATTGTTGAAAAAAGTGAGCTTACAGCAAGATGACAGTCTGGTGGGGTATCGAATTCTAGGTTCTCCAAGTCAGAAATTCCACAGGGTGCACTGTCATTGCCTTTCATGTCATTTGCATTGTTGGGAAAGCCAGTGTATGAGACATTATTAATTCCTGAGAAAGCAGAACCGATATCTTCCTTGCATAAGAGTAAAGAATTATTGATGCAATCCAAACCAGGGACTTCAATATCCTGAGATTCGCCGGCCAACCAAGTTAGGTACCCCAGATCATCCTCGGGCTTCAAAGCTGGTTGAGGGACGTGAGATGCTTCTCCAATATGCAAGGGTTCCTAATCCACAAAATTAAATTTCAATAAGTACCAACAGGAAATAAAAGTCTTGCATGATAATCATAACCATCCATATAATCTTTGCAACAATTTACATATGTTAACAATATCTAAATTCAAAATGGCAGCCTATAATCAGAATATACCAACTCATGTATGAAAAAATAACTACCTACCTCGGCAGATGACAGGAGTTTATTACCGACAGCAACATCATCACTTGCTATATAACTCCCTATCCGGGGAGGATGAGGAGGATTTGTTAGGGGGGTCCTTGGACTTGATTCAAGGATCAAATTATCAGGTTCTTCAATGATGGGACTATCAACATTCTTTTCGGTTTGTTTGGGCAGTTGATAGAGAACTTTAGACACAACATATTCACCATCCTTTTCATCTTCGTCAGTCCCCAGATGATATTGATGCATCACCCAATTGGACTTATCTGGCTTGGTACCCTTCTTTGTGCTTTTATAAAGAACCATTATTTTCTTACAGCCCTTCTGAACTCCATTTTCTATCACAGATTTGGTCTTACCAGTTTTGTGCCAGCGGACACGCTCTTCATTCAAACTATTTTCACTGTGGATCTTGCGGCGCTTCCTTTGACCAGTAGCATAGGCATTAATTGTTCTGTGAAAGAAATGGACACTGCTTCCATCTTTTCTAGAACCTGCAACAAATTCAGATATAGCGATTAACACAATAGTTTGATTGATTTGCAATTTCATAAGCTTGCATCCTCTTAGTCCCATTTTGTTAAACCCAAAATAAAGTTCACTAAGAATTTGAAGTAGCAAGATTAGAAGAAACATAAATCCAATCAACCCAAATAGAATAGGGAGATTAAGTTTGTTAAGTTCAATCTAGGAAACACAAGTAATAAAGAGTTTAGAATAGCCAAAAGCAACTAGCATTCCAATAAGACAGAGCCTCATGAGCATGTGGAATCAGCAGCCTTCATATATTTCAGTTTAAAATTTCACTTATTATGCAGAAAGAGAATTCAATACAAAAGGATGTGGCAAAACTAAAGAAAAATATAAGATTGAAAGCTAACCCACCAGGAAGATTTTCTGGATGGGTATAGCAAATTCCTTGGTCCCCTTTGAGCGTGGGAATAAACTCATCAATAAACATGTGAGGTTTTGAGTTTCCGACACCACATTTTGCTGCTAAATGTTCCAACAGCTCTACATCAGATGGATCAAACTTAACACCAATAGGCAAGCCAGGCCATTCAGGAGAAACCTGTATCAAAGAAGCAGCATTAAATTATAATACTAGTAGTAATAATACGTGCAAAAGAAATTCTATAATCACAATCAATTAGGTGCCAAAGTACCATCAATTTGCAAAAGTGACTTCAAAATGGTGAAGGAAAAAATGATAATCACCATGTGAATTATTTTTGAAGCAGATAAAGTTTCAATGATGGTATAAGAAAATCTATATAAATGTCAATGCTCATGCAAATCAAAGGGAAATTACAGCAAGGAAATTTATGCAAAATATAAGGTAAAGTTCAAACTTACATCGCTGTTATCAATGCGACGATGGCAATTTGGGCACTCTCTGTTTGCCCCACAGTCTTTGATTTGTTGAGCAGAAGATTGAGTGGCATTCCTCACTTTCTTAGCAATTGCTCTACTGTTAACAAGCCAACTTCTGCAGAAAAGAACATGTTCATAACCTCAAGGTTCAATTATAAATAACGTTCAAAGAAATGAAGCAGAAAAAGGGTTGTTCATGTGATCAATGAGAAAAGTATGCAGGAAAGAGAGAGAATGACTCAACCATTAAACCAAGAACTACTAGTGCTGAAGGACATAAAACATTAATAAATTATAAGAATCTGTAGCAGAAACAATCAACAGAGTTAACATGAATGCGGATATACAGCATGTTTCCAGAGCATGTGGCAGAAATTTGGGCTACATGTTTGAAACATCTTTGCACAATCGAGATCATAAGCTATAACTGGGGCAAAAAGAAACATTTCCCCTTTTCTGAGCAGTAAGAAACATTTTCCGATTGTACAGAGAAGAAAATAGATGAACACAAAGCAACGAAGCATTATAAAAATAAATAAATAAATAACTAGCCCAAAAAGAAAAGTGCATACTTTACTAGCAATACAATGTTCATGAAATTCTTCTGACCCACTCTAAGAGCCTTTTAGAGATGAGACACTTCAATCACTCGATATATTAGAAAGATTTTCAACATTCAAGAGATCCCTCAATCAGAGAACACAAACAATAAGACACTAACTGCTTCTGTATCATCAATCAGATATTCAGTTTCCATAAAATATAATCTTACATGAATATTGGAAAATTGTGAATTTTAGTTAGGTCTAAATACACAGGCATCACTTTACAAAATATTGAAAAAAATTGTTCAGTAAAATAAGCTAAGAACATAGTAAAGTTAAGATAGATGAATTAGACTTGCATCAATTTCTTTCAATTGGAATGGTGCAAAACTCAACCTTTTATCTTTTAATAACCTAAAGAAACCCTAATAGCTTGCCTTTTCATGCAGTGAAACTCCATTTTTCTTCTCTTTTGATACTCAAACTGATTGTGCATCTAAAACACAAAGCAGTACTATTTTCACTATAATTCCAAAGTTGATTAACAACACATCCAAATAATCCTCACCAATAAAGAAAAAGTTACTGGTTACACCAAATCAACAATAGATGTATATCAAACAAATGAGGACACATATTTTAATTTATTTTATAATTTAAAAACTAGATATTTTATTTTAATTTGTTAAAAATAAAATCGAGATGGGTTTATCAAATAATCACCGGAAATTAAATCCGAAATCATATTTTCAACTGATCATCCAACACCTCTGTACGGAGTTCACATAAGAAATTTACAGTAGCATTTATATTTACAGAAAAATAAATTAAAGTCTAATAACAGATTTTCATTCAACAGCTTCAATCTTACCTCGACATTTCAATGAGCTGAAATTTAGAGGGAAGAGGAAGAGCCAAGTGCTTCGAGTTTTTATAATGAAGCTTCTCCTTTTCTACACTCCATTAAGTTAAAGTGCCAAATAATTAAGTGAGAGAGCGAAGTGAGCGGGAAAATTTTGCTTTGTTGACTTAACGATAGGCTCCTTCACCGAGCCTGAGGTTCGGGTGAAGCATCTCAAACGAACGATGTACAAAATCTCATCTAATGAGGGCCCAAACGTTGACTGAGCCTAGGACCGAGGCTGTCCCTCAGGACACGAACCTAAATCTTGTCGCTAAAATGTCAAGCATTTTGCAACTTCGAAAACCGAGTTGGTGGCATTATCGTAAAATTGGTTAAAAAAAGTAAGGAAGTTGCTTCCTTGCTCTCCAAGCTGAATATGGAAACAGACAAACAGTGACAATTTTATCGTCCCGTTTTGTCCACTTTCAATTTAGCTATTGACGTCTGTGCACCATTTTTTTTTTTTTTTTTTTTTTAAATTAGGAGGTAAATTTGAAATTGTATTTTTTTCCCTTTATGATTGTCACAATTGTACATGTATTACAATATGAAATCTATGGATAATTAGATAAGACAATAAAAATCGGTTTCCTCTAATAGTCAGAGATATCTATCAATATTTCCGCATTTTTACGAAATGAGAAATAAGAGACTTGAACTCATATCCTCAAAGAACGTGAGTATCACTGGGCTACAAGTCCAATTGCACTATATCTAAAACCATTGCATACCATCAGAAATGGAGAATTTTGCAACTCAAAATACTTGGTACAATAAATTCTGAATAATAATGAGAAAAAAAATTCATGTAAACAGGAGAAGAAGCCTTTGGATGGCCTTATTTTACAATGAAACTACATCACAGCAACCCCAACTCCAAAAATCCTCGAGGCACATCTAGATAGATACACTAAAAATTTAGATTAATAGAAAAAAGAGAGAACAATCTTAATGGAGACATCGGATTCTACACAGCTTTCTACACCAACTGAACAAACTGATTTTGGTAGTCAACATGTGTTATGTAATGTTTAAGGCTATAGTTTATCCACTTATGCTATCAAAGACAGTAGGCGGGGCAAGACGTTTTGGTAGTTTAACCCACCCAAATGCCGCCATTGACCAGTCAGAGGGCAGGTTGACTAGTCTAACATGCACCACCTATAGCCTCCTAAGCAACTGTTTGAAAAACCCCAAGCATCGCTTAAGCAGTGCCTTTAACAACATAGTTATTGACCTGCCAGAAGCCTAGAACAATAAGGATACCTCCTAGTAACATTGCTTAAAGCAGAAGAAGAAGCCTCCCGGTTGGTCTTCCATTCTAGTGTTTGGGGTTCCTTCCGAGTTATCTCTTGCAGGCATTAAAGAGCTTGTGCCAGGGGACTCCGGTGGCAGTACTGCATTCTCAGAAGAAAAAATCCGAAGTGGAATGACAGGCTCTGGTGCAGAAATTGTAGAGATATAGTGCAATAGCATCTGGATAATTTGGCTGAAGTTAGGCCGTGCATTTGGGTCCTCTTTCCAACATGATGTAACGATCAAAGCCAAATCTTCTGGTAGATTCTCAGCACTGGGTCTCACATTCTGAAACAACAAAGTAGAATCTCATAACATGATTCCAAAAATATGCTGGAGGTATGACTAAGATTTAATTTTATTATGCCATGTTGAGTTACAAGATGTGAGACCCCTACCAAATGTCCTTATCACTCAACCAACTTAGATGACTGTCAGATGAGAAAGAAAGATCCAGCCAAACTTTAGGAAAAGCCAAAGTACAAGCATTGGCCTATTTAAAATGAATTTCATATGTTACAATGCTTCCATGTGTAAGGAAAATGATATCACTCTGTGTGAATCTTCAGTGATAAATTTCATTTATTCAGCATCTTTGAGTAGCTAGATTTGAAGCCCTTCATCAGGGCCACAGGTTTCATCCCCCAACCTTGTTTCTCAGTCTCTTGATATAGTTACCCCCCACAACACGTGGGGTTCTTTTAAGAGAATGTCAGATTCAAATCTATCTGGACTTCAGGAGGGGACTGTTTGCAGGAGTTCTTAAATTAAGCAAGCATTTGGAACATGAAGAAAAGAGTATCTTTCTCATGGCATGCAGAGATAAACACCAATAATCATTTTACGATAAACATATTACTAGGGAATATTATAATCACCTTAAAAGCAGCTGCATATGCTGCTTGTAAATTTGACATGCCTTCAAATGGCAACTTATTATGGATAAGCTCCCACAGCACAATTCCAAAGCTGTAAGCATCCACCTTATGATTGTAATGCTTTTTCTCTCCACGCCTTAATGTGACAGTGCTATAAAGCTGTCATCAGAGGTGATAATTGGTATTTTAATATCATAGGGCACATCTACCTCAAAATATTAATAACAAAAATAATAAATAATAATCATAGAGGTCTGAATAATGAAGCAAAATACCTCTGGAGCCATCCAACGGTATGTGCCCGTCTCAGCAGTCATCATCTCGGTTAATGACTCTTCTCTGGCCAAACCAAAATCCGCAAGTTTAACTGTTTTGTGGTCTGCAGTCAAGATCAAGTTCTCTGGAAAAATGAAGTAAACAAAATCATAAGAATGCTGCTTAATATTACATCCTAAATCACGATCTCTACAAATCATATGGGATAGGAATGATGCTTAAAACTATGTCAATTATACTGTAATTTAAGATCATAGATAAGATAACCAAATCTCTACGAAAAGTCAGGTATAAATTTTCATTATTTTTGACCATATGTATCTAATAGACCCAATGACTGTTCTGAAATAGCACTTTATGTGTCTAAAAGTCCAAGAGTTACCCACAAAAGAATATAGGGAGACCATCAGAACTCTTTTCGGAACAGCATGTTTAAAATGAAGGACCGTCTACCACACATCAATAGCTTTTTCACTAATGTTAAATTCATTATAGGAGAACCCTTACCCACTAAAGTAGCGATTAGAGAAGTCAGAAGGTGAAGTTTATAACCATCCCAGGAAATAAGAACTAAGATTTAAAATTCAAACCACATAACAACTACTGAAACCTATCATGATTTAAAACGACAATTATAGGCTAATTTCAAGTGCTACTTATTCACACTTTCACATGTCATAAGAACATCAAAATCAGACTCAGACAGCTACCTAAAACACATGCATCACCATATCGAGGGGAAAATTTTGATTTGAAGCATGTGGTACACAGTAGTCATTCTAATTGTTTCTTTAAAATAGAGGAAAAAGAATACACAAGCTACCACATCGAGAATACTGAAGTTTTTAGCCCAAGTATTGAGTAAATAAGCACAAGTAATCTATCATTCCCATTGATGTCGGCATCATGAAGTGGAAGAGTTTTGAGGCAACTTGCCTTTTGCATATTTTGGTTATCGGTAATAATCCCTCAAAATCAAGAGAAAATAGGAAAAAGGTAATTAAACAAGAAACTTTATTCAATCTAGTTTACTTACGACTCGAAAACAAGTGACTGTATCATATTAATATTGGACTTGGACTTCAAGTTGAATGCTTCTCAAGGATTTGTCACATTAGGAAAGCAATGAGACTTGGAAACACAAGCAATAGCATTTACTACTTTGGAGACAAGGGGATATTTGTGCAAGCTGTAGGCCCAAGACAGAAACTTGTAGCACATCTAAGTTCTAACAATCATATGCACAACATTGAAAAATTAAAAAATAAAATAAAATCAAACCAATTTAGATAACACTATAATACATCTTTTACTAGATTCATACATAAAACTAGAAATAAAACATTTGCCTACGGATGGAACAGAGACATTGACAAGCTATTTGTGATCAAAAATTATTTTTTTATAAGTAAGATTAAACTTTTTTTAATTTTTTGATAAGAGACCGTATAAACAATAAAATCTCCAAAATTCACAAACTTAGTAGCAGTCCATCAAACTGGGGTTCGACTTTCAAACTAATTATTAAAGCTTGATATGCTTAACAATCGAACAAACACATCTGGTAACAAGAATCATACCAGGTTTCAAGTCACGGTGAATGATTCCATGAGAATGTAAGCATTCCATTGCACGAGCAATATCAAGGGCAAAACCAATTGCCACACGTATGTCCAAGCACCCAGGCCGCATATTCAGCAAATATTTCCGCAACGTCCCACCCAATAAGAGCTCAGTTACAATAACCATGACAGGCTCCTTGCAAGCACCAATAAACTGGCAATATAAAGTGACTCCATGTTAGATGTTGCTCAAATCCTTAATGATTTACATACCAAATTTAAGCACCAAAAACCAAAAACCTTGATGCCAAATAACAGATACAAACGAATTTAGAACATGAATTTCAGCTAAAGAAATATGCTACTGAAACAACCTTTACTAAATTTTTATGCTGTACTCTGGACAACATTGCAACCTCTCTTGCAAACCGTGCTTCTCTCTTCGCAATTTCTTCAGTGGTTTCTCCTCTATGAACAATTTTAATAGCAACATTGTGATTCTTATATCTGAAAACATAAAAAAGAACTCATAAATCACAGAATGAGATATAATTGCACCATAACAAAAAAACCAATCATCGCAATGATGAATTTACTCTAGCAATCAAAGCTTCAACTTTACAGAAAAAAAAAATAATACAATAAGAAGTCCAAAAGCCTCAACTTTTAAATCAATAGCAACAATTGTACTTCAAAAGTTGAAATTTTCCTCTAGCAATCAAAGAAGCTAATCCCATATATATATATAAAAAATTGATTATCAGATTCTGTGAGACCAAAAAAATAAAAAAATCAAACTTACTTTCCCTCATAAACTTTAGCATGAGCTCCCTCTCCAATCTTTGGACCAACAAAAAGAAGCTTGGGATCAACAAGCCACTTGGGGTCTAAATTAACTTCTCCAGTTGAACAGAACCCATTTGCAGATCCCATATTTTATTTTCAAGAACTAAACTAACATCTATTCACGAAATCAAACTCATTCATTTAAACAAAAACATAACCAAAAAAAGCCACCCCACATTCAGTAACAGATCCAAAGTAAATCAATAAATGACCCTTTTAACACTAACCCAAAAAAAGAATTCAACAGATGGGAAATTAAAACAAGACCTAAAAAAACTCAACAACTTGAAAAAGTTTTGAGATTTGAAAGTGGCGGTGGGTTTGCAAGAGATTGAATAAGCGAATGACTTAAAGAAAAGGCAACGCGTTTATCCTTACAGACATGAAACTGCTGTTGGGTTATTTTTCGTTTTCTTGATCTGTGCATATAAAGACAGCAGGAATCGAGTCTTTGTCAGATTACTGTGTCGTTTGGTTTTGACTAAAATTAATTATATATATATATATATATTAAATAATTCACCGAAGAAACTGAGGGGAGGGGAACGTGTATATTTTACACTTCAGCCTAGTGGTAATTTAAAAGAAAAAAAAAAGGAATTTGAATCTTTTGTAGATAAAATCAATTTGATTGTGTTTAGAGATTTTAGATTATGATATGAAATCAAATCATCATTTTGTATTATTATTATTTTTTATTTCTTCTAGATTTTAGATTATAATATCAAAATTGTATTCTTTAAATTTGTTGTGCAATCAAAAATTGGATACCCGAAATAAAAAAATTGTTTCACCACATTCCCAAAATGGAAATCCATATCACAGTCAAATCATATACCAGAAATTCACATTTACATGGTGTTATATTATGTTGAGAGATTGCTATTTTTCTCTTTATTGTTTTTATTATCTACTATTTTCTCATAATATTTTTATAATACCACATTACCCACCTAATTTATTGAATTATTATTGACATAATCATTGATGTATTATTATGTGAATATAGTAGCATTTATCATTAATAAATTTGTAACAAAATAATGAATCATCATAGTTATTGTAAGCGCTGATTTTCACCGAGGCCTACAATTGAGATTTCGTACGGAGGGGGCACTGGCGATCCTGCAAACAAAGAGAGTGGAGTGAGCGTGGAGATTCTACCCACCGGTGTGGTGGATGCCGTAGACGCTCCGACGCCCAAGTCAATAGACGAACGATGGGTGTAATAGAGAGGGGGTCGAGGTTAGATGTACCTTGAACTCCGATAGCTGCCGTGAGGGCAGTGGAGGAGGTGTTTCGAGAGAGCGCTCGTAGACAGAGTGGTATCGAACTCAGTGGGAAAGAAAAAATCATGCCTTTGTCCATCCCCTCTTCTTCGTTTATATACCTTTCATGGAATCATGTGCATTTACTACTCTTTGATTACCTAACCGTTGGGGGGACGGTTTCGATTATGCTTTCATGAGTATTTAGAGCCGTCGACCTCTGGTAGACTGAAACGGCTGGCCTTTGTTTATCAGACCATACATTAAGTGATGTGACCGTTGGGTGGACGTTGCAACGCATTGGGTTTGGGCCTGTTTAGTGCCTGGGGTTCGGTTTTGGGACCTCAGGGGTGTATTTAGCAGTGGTCCTTAAGCGAAAGGACGAAATTACCATTTGGACCGAATTTGGCCCATACAGTTATAATATAGGAATAATAAATTTTCATGTTTGTATTTTCAATATTAATAAAATTATCAATTATTATGTCAATGTGAATAGTATCTAAGGGTAAAATTGTAAAAAAAAATCTTACTTTTTAGGTCAAGGGATAATAAGGTTGTGATATAAATTGATTTTTTTTAACATTGAAAACCTTACCGCCAAACCATCATTTTTGAGCTTAAACGGAACATGTAAAATTTCCGGTTGTCCCAGAATCTTACAAGAAACGCACTCCTTGGATTCGAACATATGACCTGAAGATCAGATCATGAACCCTACACCACCAAACAACGCCTTTGAAAACAATCAGAAAGAAAACAATAATATCCCAATTATTTATTTACACACATATATATGCCTAGTCTGAACTTAGTCTCAATTTAGTTTAAATAGGAAAAAAAAGTGCTAAAAATACATACATTTTCTGTTAGAATTTATGCCATAATACCTGTTATAAATGTTTTGTTTAAGGCGTAATGTTTTATAGTATAATTTATTATTTATTAATGAAAGACATTTATTTCTACACATCATTACATCTATATTTCATGTGTATATCTCGAGATATTATGTCAGATAAATATCGTTAATCCAAAAGACGTTTGTGATTATGAGAGTTAACGATATTTATATGAATAAGTCTCCAATTATGTTCTTGGTAAAATGTGATTATTATACAAGGTAATAATATATCACTCGACCAATATTGTTGTGTGTTGCCTAAATTGACATTAGATGTTAATAGAATGTATGATGAGTCTTATATCATAAGGACACAAACAATATATATTTTCATTAGTAGAATGAAATATCAAACTCGACCACAGAAGCGTAAGATCACATAGTAATATTATCTAAGGTCATTGATCTTCGTAATAATATATTAGTCTCGTTATATTCTCTGACTTGAGATCACATGCTGACTTGTACGATAGTACTCATCATTCGACTAGCTACGTCCTATAAATAAATGTTAGATGGTCTTGAGCTATTAACATACGAAGTCATGTGTGCTTCAAGAAGGGATCTGATGGCTTTGATAATAAAAACTAGAGATATTTCAAGGAAACTCAAAGGTACAGATACAAGTCTTTGGCCAAAATAGTCAATATCTTAGAGATATCAAATCCACAAGATCGAGATTTGAAGTATATCGAGTGAATAAGATTTGGCCTAACCATGATCTCAGATTCAATAAAGAACATAAATATCGGAAGGAATGAGATGACATGCTCGAAGTGTATTCTAACAGGTTTATAAGTTTTCTCACTTCATTCATCCACTAAGTGTCATGACATATTATTAGGCTTTTACTCATGATCTGTGAGATATCATAGAGATGAAATATTTAAGAGTTACTATCATTCCGCCATTACTCGATAATGAACTTAGGACGGTCGCATAAATACAGTTCTCATCTATGTTACAAATCCAATTATGTTTATTAAAAGTTAATAAATAATAATTTGGCAATTAATATGAAAATTATATTTTCTATTAAAATATGATTTCCTAATAAGATTAGGATATTCGGAATATTTTGGAAGTATTAATTTTATTAATAAATATTAAATTATTTAAATAAATATTTGATATTTATATTAAATAAATTCAATATAATTAAATATAATTTTGATTAGTTGATAATTAAAATTAATTATTGGACCAAAATAATATTTAATATATTGGGCCTTAATTTAGTGGGTTAGCACCCTATTTAGTAAAATCATAATTTAGATTAAATAAAAATTCTTATTTAGTTATATTTCCTAGTTTAATTTAGGAAAAAATCTTAAAGCGACCAAATTTGATTTGAAGAGATAATAGATTGTCTTTGTTATATTGGGATACAAACAAATCAATCTCTAGTCTATATAAAGAGTGAAAATTCAGCCAAAGGGTATAGTTTCTCCCTTGGCCGAAATTTCTATCTCTCTTTCTCTTTGGTTGTTCCAAATTATTTTAAGATTAATTTACGGAAAGTTATTTCTTTGATCTCTAATCTAAGACTTCAATATCCAAGAAAGAAAATTATTTTCTTTGTTATCAAAGTGGGAGCGATTTGGTCGTAGAACAGTTCTAGTGTGTCAATTAGAAGTGCAATCCTTGGTGCACTACTACCTGGGAAAATTCGAGGAATGAAGTTTAAGAAAGGCTCAAG
The DNA here is from genome assembly GCA_019454045.1 of Zanthoxylum bungeanum. Lineage (NCBI taxonomy): Eukaryota > Viridiplantae > Streptophyta > Magnoliopsida > Sapindales > Rutaceae > Zanthoxylum > Zanthoxylum bungeanum. The sequence goes on from SKCR01021827.1 coordinate 12,558, forward strand.
GAAATTACAATTGCAATCAAGTGTGATTTCTTTATTATTGATTTTATTTATATTGATAAATAAAATTAACAACCTGCATGTTTAGATTAATTGGGATTAATTTAACAGCATAGTTTGTTTGCATCAATAGCGACATAACTATGGTCCTTAAAGTGATTTTGGAAGAAAATTTTAAATTTCAGTAATATGTATGATTCTGCGTTGATCTCAAAAGTGAAAACCCTATATTGGTATCAAATGCTTTGATGTTATGTTGTTTTGATTAAAAAAAAAAAACAAATCAAAAATATATATTTAGGATCCTATAAAGTACTGTTCCATGAGGTTATTATTTTATGTGGATAAAACTATTATTTCTGGCTGAAATTTTTTTGTGACACTAGACATAGGGACTAACAACTCCCTGAAATTTCAACTCAATCAGAATTCGAAAAGAACAAGTTTTTGGCAAAAAACCGTAGCAAACATAACTTGAAAAATCAAATGAAGAGGCTTTGACCTTTTTGGGTCGCGACTCGTTTTCTTATGTAGGGACCAATTTATAAGATTATCAAGGTTTTGGAGTTTTATTATAAATTTTCAAAAATTCATGGGTCAAACTGTATTTTTAAAATTGTAAAATTTTACATATTTTCCAGAATTAAGGTTTTGAGTAAAATTAGAATTCTTATTCCATTTTTTTTTTTTTGAAAAGAATCTTAATGAAATTGAGTTGTTGATAGTTTAAATTTAAACTTCAATTTAGGAAGTTAAACCTAAATTGGAGTTATAATTAAATTAAAAGTCATTAATTAATTCACCACAATAATCCTAATACAACTTTGATGAAATTTTTAATAATTCAATATAATTAAAATATTAATTGATAAATAATCAAAGAATAATCTTTTAAAAGTTTCAAGATTAGTATAGGTTTTTACAAGGCATAAACGCCTAAGACCTTCTCAAACAAATAAGTACTGAACAAAACTCTATCATCAATGTGATAAGAGCCTAAGAAGGTAGGGACTTAAGTGGTCATGTCTGACCCCTCATCTTCTTCTCTAATCATTGTATTTGTGAAAGATTGTCTTAAACCAAATGAAATAATTTTATTAAGTGTTAATAAAAGATTAGATTCCCTCATCTAGAGCCAAACATAAAAGTTATGTGATAAAGTGTGCTTGTGCATATGTTTAATGAAAGTATAAAATACAAAAATATCAAGACGCACTAAAAGAAAAATACCTAAATCCATATAGAGATATGAATAAATAATTAATCCCCAAGATTAAATATTAAGCCTTAATCTTCTAACAAGATAAAGTAGCACAGTAAAAATATATGTTGGCAATCACAAAACCCATTAGGTGAGAGACCTTCATATGTGTAAGTACTATTTGACTTGTTTATTTATGTAGCCTAATGATTGTAAACACAAAACCCATTAGATGAGGATCAATCACATGTGTTACATGACGAAAGGTATTTGGCCTAGCTTAACCAGTGAGAAGATCAAAACTCATTAGGTGAGACATTGTTTCTTATAGGTGGAAAGGTCGAGCCTTGTATATCAAAACTCATTAGGTGATGCAAAAAAATGAGTGTTTACTCATTGAAGATGAAGTGCCAAGACTCATTAGGTGAGACATGACATTAACGATGAGAATTCGACATACTACAAATATATCCAATAATATTTCCGTCTACTATATAAAGAAATGTGGAATTCAAATAAAATTAGTATGAGCAACATTGTTTAAAAAAATTTGGTAAAACCTTACTACAAAATAACTATCAAATTTTTATTTTTAACAGAGTACATGATACAATATAGATCCATTAGCAACAATACTTGACAAAAGTGGAAAAACGATGAGCTGAAGGTAAGAAGCTATATCGAAGCCTCTCTAAGCTCCGTTTTACAAGAGCAATATGGGTGGATGGACTCATTAGTGGAAATCATGGAACACCTACAATAGTTGTATGGTAAAAGTAGTGAAACTACTAGATACGATATTACTAGCAAGTTGTTCATGATGAAAATGAAAGATAGGACTCATGTCTCTAATCATATGCTCAAATGATAAATTTGATTGATCAAACATATACATTTGATCTAGGAATGACATTTAAAGTTAAGATGGATTTCATCCTATAATCTCTTACTACCTCATTCAAAGGCTTTATTTCCAACTTTAATATAAACAATTTGATTAGATCAATTAGGTCACTTAGTGAGCTTTATGGCTCGTTAAAGACCCATGAGAAGATCGACAAATATCTTGAAGGTTAAAGGAATTGATAAGGGAACTATTCTTGTTGTCTCTGGTCCTCACAAGGGAAAGAAAATGGGAAAGGGCAAGAAGCAAGCTCCCAAAATATTAAGCCTATTGGAGGCATATCGAAGAAAGAAAAGAAGGCCCAAGATGAGTGCTTCCATTGCAAGAAGAAATGACATTGGAAAATGAATTGTCCTCGGTACCTTTCTAGCTTGAAGAAGCCAAAAGAATGTACATCCTCATTCTTTATTATTAAAATGGATCTTGGCATAAGTTTCATATCTCATTCATGGATTTTAGATTATGTTGCCACCTCACACATTTGTATGTCCATGCAGATTCTAAAGAGTAAAAGTTTCTTAAGGAATACGAAGTGGTCCTCAAAGTTAGAAATGGAGAGCTTATCTCTGAAACCACCATAGGGACGTGTCATCTTCCTATGTCATCAAGACATTTAATTTTATTAGATAAAATTTTATATTTTCATAGTGCAATAAGGAATATTGTTTCCATTCCAATTTTGACGAAATGTAATTATAAATTTAATTTTATCAATGAAAAATATAATATTTATTATTTGAATAAATTTGTTGGCAATGCACTAATTATGAATAGATTTTATGTCTTGTGAATGAATAAGAATCATAACAATGAATTAAATACGGTAAAAAAAAACGACCAATAGATAATCTCAATTTAAGATTCCTTTGGCAGTTAAGATTAGGTTCATATTGGAGATAAAATGATTTCACAATTGGAGAATGAAGGCTTATTTCCTTCATAAGGCTTAGAACCTTATCCAACTTGTGAATCATGCCTCAGGGGAAAAATGACCAAATCATTTTTTGTAGGACAAAATAAAAAAACGAAATAAATTCTGGAGCTTATATATACCGATGCATGTGGTCCACTAATATAGTAGCTGTAGACACTATATTTTTATGCATAGCCCAATGATGATTCTTTTACAATGACACCCTCTGAAATTTGGGGAATTGTAAAGATGAATGGCATGAAGAAAAGAAACTACGAGGAATATAGCCAAAAGTCGGTTGAACATTACTTATATCCGGCATATCCTCTCTCTAGCCAGTAAATCTGGTCATACCCTAAAATCCTATATCCGGTCGGACATGACACAACTGTCATTGATCGAGCAGATTGTCAGTTACTAAAGTGACGAGATCTAATTATAGCCGGTCAGACATGTAATTCAAATTACATATATGGTAGAACATGTTTTAATTGGTCAACTCATGTGCAAAATTAAAACAGCTGGAATTATAAGCTTGATTACGTCCGGCTGGATATACATCTCAAACCCTACATCATGTCGGATATGATTCAACCTGCAACTGCTTAAAAAGTCATGAAATTATATAGAAAGAAAGTAAACAAAAACCTATAGATCTTAGGAGTTCCCTCTTTCTTACAAAGAAAGTAAACAAAAACATATAGATCTTAGGAGTTCCCTCTTTCCTACACGAACCCAGCAATCATCCAATATTCAGGAAGTGCTTCTGGAGCCAAAGACATAATCAAAGATAAGACCTGAGGGCATCCATGTTTCCATCACTATATTTTAGTTTATGCCTACTTTATAGTAGCTTCGACCAGATCTAAAACACATCCAACTGGATATGTACAAGATTCTCATGCAACTTGAATATCTGGCCAGGCTTCCCTGAAGCCGGACAGACAGATATGCATTTTATACCCTATCATTTGCACGCATTAGTTCCCTTGTATTTACTGCTTCATTACTATTATTCTGCTATGTATGTTAGTTACATTCTTATTTGTTGTTGCTATTATTACGCATGTTTCTATATTTTGTATCTTTCATGTTCTATATAGAATATACGTCCAGACTTACACCAAGTCCGGCAGGACATTAAGTGCTAAAAAATTTTGTGTTCTGGTTACTACTTTAGTATCACTGTTTTATTACTGCCTTACTAATATTGTTTGATTATTACTGTTATCGTGTGTGTTTTCTTTACATTTTTTGTCTTTCGAGTTTGCATAGAATATCCAACCAAACTTACACTAAGACCACCCGAATATAAATGACATGATAAATGTCTGGCCAGGCTTCCCCGAAGCTAGGCCCATAAGACGTGGACACTGATCTGTTTGATTATCATTTTATCAATGATGTAATAATGTAGAGACATATACTTGCGTTATTTATGCTTTTTTTACTATTCATATTTGCGCATTGTATGCTTTATAAATTACTTTTAAGCGTTATTGCATTATAAGATGTGGGGATACCTCATTTGACCGTAAATATTATACTAGCATAAGTAAATGACCATTCCAAACCCAAACAGATTTATGGTCAGACCTTGCAAGGGGTGTAATACGGCCTTAAATAATTCTAGGGTCTCATACTGTGTGGCAACTCACTTATTCTCTTATTAGTCCCCTCGCGGGACTATCCATACTTTCTACGGGCTGCAAGCGCAATAGTGTAGTAGTCGCCGATGTCATAGGCATAGTTGTAAACCGTGCTTCGCTCCTATAAATGGAAAATCCATCGGGGATAGAGAATCGGCCCCCCCAAAAAAATGCCTTGTAGTATTTATGGTGAGATTGGGGAGAACCATGTCTTCATATTTTTTGATAATATTTTTAGCCCCGATGGCGTTACATATCGAGAAATCACTTTCACTCAAGGTAACGGATTGGCATGTGATGATAACAATCACTTATTGACATGTACCCTTGAGTATTAAGGTGCGTTCACTTGGTCAATTGGACTCTTGAGTGGGGGACCTAGTTGTGGACAATCTTTTATATCATTAGGTATAAAAAAGATGAGTTCACTTGGTCGATCGAACCCAGAATTAGGAGACCTAGTTATGGACAACCCATTGCCGATAAGAGCCTATGCCATACCTTTGTAAGCCCATATGGAATCCCATATGTGTTATCCTATAGAAGCCTCCTTTATGCTTGTGTTTTACTAATCATTTGAAGTTGTTTGAACATTTTACCGTGGGGTGTAAACATATTGGGACTTTTCAGCTGGGAAAAGTTTTCATTTTCATGATAATTGAGCCAAATGCTTCAAAATGATAACGGGCCACCATGTATGTAAATCTCGTTAGGCCTAAACTTTTTTTAGTAAGGATTCAAAAATGCCAAACATGAGTTTGATACCCCATATTGGCTTTCATCCAGAAGAGGTACTCCTTATTTTGCCTATTTGGATATTTTTAAATATTTTTGAACCTATCTCAAAACAACCAAGATTATCAAGGGTCAAATTCTCCATTTTTAGATTATGTAACGATCCCAATATTAGGATTAATCATTATAGAAATGGGCGGCCTTTGTCTTTTGACGATGGAATAGAACCAGAACGAGTTTATGAACCTCATGTTGGTACATAAACAAAGGCAAACCTAGGGAAGATATTGACTTACCGCGTGTGGGGGATAAATAACGTTGGAAGGATATATGATGATTGAGAATGTATTACATGTGTACATGCCTCACACTGATCATTTGTCTTAAAGCCATCATAGCTGTGCAATGGGTAAGACAGCAAGGTAAACTCGTAAATAAAATAAATAGTAATATCCGAAATGGCAAGTAGTGACAACACTCGCATAGATCAGTTGGAAACAACTGTGAATAAAGTAACAGAACAATTGCAAACTTTAGCCAATGTCATTGCCAATTTGATTGTAATTCAGTTAGTGCCTCGGGCAGTGGGGACTGGAAAAGAACTCCCGAAGAAATCCTAGTAATGGATGATGATAATATGGCCAACTATGGCACAAGTAATAGGACCAAGTCTTAGACTGAGGTCGAGCTTCAAGGACTTAGAGAGAAAATTGAGTTATTTACCTAAAAGATAAAAGAAAACCATGGAGACTTGCTGGACTACAATGTCATGGCCTTCAAAGAACAATTTTCTTCCCAGTTCAAGATGCCTGAAATGATAAAGGTCAACGGGAACGGGGACCCGAAGGTGCATCTCTGACAATATATTTCATTGATGAATTCAACTGGTCTATACCAATGCCAAGTCTAGAAAATGTTTGGGATGTCGCTGGAAGGGGCACCTATGGTGTGGTACCTTAGTTTGGAGCAGAGAGTAAATAATGACTGGAGGGCGCTCACAGAAGCATTCTTGAATCAATACATCATAGATATGGAGATCGACCTGACGCTTCGACTTAGAGAACACCAAAAAGAAGCCGGAAGAGAACTTCAAGGAATATATTGACCGTTAGAGAAGCCAGCTTGTAAGGATGCATACACGACCCTTAGAAAAGGATCAAATAAAGATGATTATCAAGGGGACTGATATTGGGATTTATGTCCTAGAGCTTCATGTATTGTAAACGAATTTGATTATTGTAATAATAAAAATGAATTATTAATTTTATCAAAGTTGTTTGATTTATATCACATATTGTCCAATTGTCTTGTTTACCTTGATTACTCTTGTACTTTCAGACTTAGTGTATGTTTGATACACAAAAGTGTGAATATTTGCAAAAATTTAAACTTAAGGTAAATAAAAATCACCATCTTAATAATGATTAAGTTATATTCAATTATAATGAACACTAAATTCATAACAATTATGAATATAAAACTTTCTATTCGTAATAGAAAAGTTGAGCACGTAAATTATTCAAGCCCCAAATCAAATCTTAAAAATATACTCTTAGAAAGAGTGAATTTCATAGCTATGCAAAATGTTCCTAGCTACACACCAAACCATATCCCCAAAATATGTAGTTATTGGCCGGGAATGTAACACCAACCTCACCATAGTAAATCAAAGGACATAGTCTGTCATGCAGGAGTTCATAATTTACTCAGGATTAAGATCGAATCCATAAATGATCATTTATTAGATAAAAGAATTTCATCGCTTAACGGTTATTAAAAAATTCGTATTTATCATAGTCCAGTCCTATATGATCTCATCATACAAGATGCCTCCATTCCCATGTCACTACATGAATGATCCCTGATCAAGGTCGTCAAATAAGTATAGAATGGACCGCAGCTATAGATAAACCATAAAAAAGTACCCTCTTTATTTGCTCTTTATGGACAGATTACTAACTTCAGACATAAATCCTATTGTGCATTAAACATACCCTAAGTCTGAAGGTACAAGAGTAATCAAGGTAAACAAGTCAATTGGACAATATGCGATATAAATCAAACAATTTTGATAAAATGAATAGTGTATTTATTATTATTACAATAATCTATTCTGTTTTACAATATATGAAGCTTTAGGACATAAATCCCGTAATCTCCCACTTGGACTAGAGCAAATGGGACATGTCAAGTAATCCTAAACCTTTTAGGTGACCTTCAAACACTTTAGCCAATAAGGTCTTTGTAAATGGATCAGCCAGGTTGTCTGCGCCTGGAATCTGCGTGACAGTGATATCTCCTCTCTGTATTATCTCCCTAATGAGGTGATATTTCCTCTCAATATGCCTTGTGGCATCTTATTCTTTGGAGTTCGCCACTGCACCACTATTATCGCAATAAAGTGTGAGTGGTTTATCCATATCTGGAACAACTTGGGAGAGGCTGTAACATCCTGCCTAGGCCAAGATGCTACCGGCTGGAGACAGGAAAACCCATCTTCATAAGTCTCTGATTTTGACAAAAATTCGGCATGATGTATGCAGAACATCATGCAACATGGCTTATAGCTAGCATCCATATACAACATAATCTCGACCTCAGGTCGGTATCTCAACATCAAGGCCTCAGACTTGAACTCAATGAACAAGATGTAAATACTTGGCCTCCGGCCAGAACTCAAAAATAAAACTAATCTATTACATGACTTATACATATAATATACAAATGCAAATACATAGACAAGGGCCGTGAGGACCCATAACTCGACCCAGGACTCTATTGACTGTAATTGGGGTGATCCACCATCTTCAAAGTCTCCACCGAACTTCTGCTGATTCTAAATGACAGCTACTGACCTGCAAAACTAACGAACTCTTGTGGTGTGAGTCATAATGACTCAGTAAGTAATCATGCAAACATTAACAAAATTTGATTTAACTTTATAACCTATATCCATTTTATGTCATGCTACTAGTTACTAGTCTTGTCATCTGAACACACGCCTAAATACTTTGTCTTCTATTAATTATGTCTGTATTATTCCTTCAAATTAAATACGTCAAGTTCTACTTTACTAACTAATAGGTTAAGATTCTTTTCACTTCTGCTGTGCTACTCTGATTCTTCTCTTTACCTTTCTGTATACTCTGAGCTAGTCTAGATTTGACATATATAATAGCTTTCTTTCTTTTCTAACTTGAAATGTCCTCAAATCGGTTGTACTAAAATATTACATCTGTCAAATACTTAATTTACTATTGCTGATCACGTAAACATATACATATAATCATTGCAACATGTTCTAGCATTCTTACCATATGTTTTTCTGAGTAAGCATACAACTCATATAATCATCATTTATACTTATACATTTAAATAAAATCATGCTACCATGCATTTGTACTCTACAAAATGTTACTTCAACATGAACATGCTACACGTAAAGTCATCCATATATGCATACTGATGCAGGCATGTCATTATGCATTTATACCAACTATATGCTTTAAATGATAACTAGAATGTATGACCTTAACGTATAATTTTATTCAGACAATACTTCCTGAAAACCTTTTTTTCTGGAAAATTGTTTCATAAATTTTTGAAATCTCTTTTCTGAAAATTTCTTTCTGAAAACTTTTTGCGGAAAACTTACTGTGGTGACACAGGAAAACCTGGGCGACGCATGCTGTTCCGGGCTCGCGGCCCGGTTGGGAGTACGGAGTAGCCATGGGGGACTAAACCGGAGAATGATGGAGTCGCCACCCGGTGTGAACCGGGAAATGAGATTTAAGGCCGCACTCACCCCTCTCAAAGGAAGACCTCAAACCGTTGGGTTCGGAATGGTCCCTTACTTAATGCCACTTGTAATGTAAAGATTTATGCAATAATCCAACCAAGCCTATGACATATATTTCAAAGTCCACCACAATCCTAAGTTCACATACATGAATATAAAGCTTACATCTAAACATACATGAAATCAAGTCATATTGCTAAGTTTGCATGCAACAACAAGCATATAAAATCATAAGAGTTCAATCATTCATGCCAACATAAACACAAACAACCATGGCAATATTGTCATGCAATATAAAGGAAATCAAAATAACAGCGAACATCTCATGTTATAAGCGCATTATAAAGGCATATGAAACAAGATCAAAATAACCGCATAATAAACAAAATCAACATAAGCGCATAACTTGAAGAGATTAAGAAAGATGCGAATTTAAACACGCAAAAGATAAACCACTAAAGATGCACTCGTACATTAAAGATAATGTGCCATGATATAATGCCAAAGAGTGTGATTAATCATGATTGGAAGAAGAAAAATGCAAAGAATGAGAGAGATGCAAGTGCGCACATGTGGGCACTACAAATTTCTGAGTAAGCATGTTATAGATGATGCGAAAGATGATAACTAATATGGGCACAAACATGCATGTGAATATTTTTCCAAGTGGTACATGGAATTGTATCCCAAGTACAGACCGCACTACCGTCCATTCGGAATTGGCTACGGAATTTACGTTTGGGTTTCCATCCGATATACCACAAGAAATAATGTCCACACGCCTTCACAACATGGATGCATAAATTGTAATACATTAAGCCAAGACTAAGGTAGATGATGTAACTATATGGAATTTCATAATACATGCATGAATAAGGCAATGATGTACAAAAGAATCAGTGACATGACAAGAAGCGCGACGAAGCATCGTGGTAAGGATCTTATCCCCGTGAAACGGAGGGCCTTTAATCCGACTTACTAAGCCCATGCGCAATGATCATATAATATGCATAAAATAAAGCATAATAATAAAGACAAGATATTGGACTTTGTATATCCGATTGAACACATCTCACGTCCAATCGAATGTACGTCATCCGGCGCGGTGAAGCATCGTGGTAAGGATCTTATCCCCGTGAAACGGAGGGCCTTTAATCCGACTTACTAAGCCCATACGTAATAAACACATAATATGCATAAATAAAGACAAAAGTAAACACAAAAATACTCGGCGCGGTGAAGCATCGTGGTAAAGGATTTTAACCTCTTCAATTAGAGGACCTTTCATCGCACTTACTAAGCCCATGCGCTTTTCTCATCATTACATAAATAAATAACGTGCAGAAAATTAAATGGCGGAATAATTAAACAACTCAAAATTAAACAAAAGAACATGCCGTTTACTCAAGTGGTACGTGGAGTTGTGGCCCGAGTACAGATCATACTACCGTCCATTCGGAATCGGCTATGAAATTTACGTCCGGATTTCCATCAGATATACCTCAAGAGGCGACACGCCTTTCATTTTATCCAATGCCCACAACACACATCATATTCATAACACATACATATTTATCTACTCAAAGACCGCAACATGCATTTAAACATCATAATCATGCGAATAAAGCTCAATGAATAGTAAAAACGAAACTGAAAACAAGTGTGAAAAATACCCTCAGGTCTAACCTTTTTTGCCGACTTTCGGGCTTGCGTTTCGCGGAGATCGGAAGGGTAAAGCTCCTCAACTTCTCCGGTTCACTGGTTCGATGTCTTTACTCACTGTTTTGCTGTTTTTGCTCCGTATCACCGCTGTTTTACTGCTGTATTTTGGTCATTGTTCAGGTGTATTAGTGGACTATTTTGGGGTATTTAGGGTGCAGATTAGGGGCAGTTCCAGGGACTGATGTACTCTCAGTTTACTCACTGTTTTGGGGTGATTTGTTCACCGATTTCGTGTCGGTTTAGGGGTGATTTTTCGGCTGTTTGTGGCATTTTTGGGACTGTTTTTTTGTTGTAGTTTGGTGCAGTTTACACGGCTGTTTCTTTGTTTAGGGTTAAGGCTTGGCTTGACTTGTTGTTTAGGGTTAAGGCTTGGCTTGACTTATTTATTTGTCGGTTAGGGGGACTGTGCTGGGGTTGCTACTTATGCATGGTGAAGGTCAGTGGGCTGAGTGGCTATTGGTGAGAAGAGGACGTGCTGAAGACTTGGGGACGTGAGGGGAATTTATGGTGTGTCGTCGGTTAGGGCTTGATCTGTTTATGGCCTTAGGGTTTGTCCATTACGTGAGTGTGTGCTGAAGGTTGTGGTTACGTGTGTGGGTGCGCTGTTTGGAGGGTTCAAGGCTTATTATGCGTGAATGGCTCTTGGTGGCTTGCGTGGGGCGTGAACAAGTGTTAAGGCAAATTGGGATGTGAATTATGGTGTGCGAGTGATTGCTACGTGTGTTTAAGGTGGCTGCATGGGTTTAAGGAGGGTTAGTGATGTGAAGGGGCTGTTGGGTGAAGCCAGAGGCGTGAGTTCTTGTGTGAGTGGCAATCAGTTTAGCGTGATGTGGCTGTTATGCGTGAAGGCTTCAACGTGAAAGACATGGTGGTGTCGTTGTGGTTTGTGTGAATCGGGACTGATTCGTTGGGTGCTAGGGGCTGTGAAAGCTATGTGTTTAGCTGTGTCTTTTGTGTGTGTGCGGTAGTTGTGAAGGAGGGCAGCAACGTGGTGGGGCTTGTGAGTTGTGTGTGTTGTCGAGTTTGTCTATTGAGAGAGATCAAGAGAGGAGAGGGGGTGTGGCCAAGAGTGAGGGCTGATGTGTGAATGGTTCACGTGTGGCAGTGTGATGGGCGAGTAGTGTTTTGTGCGTGAAGGTTGAGAGAGAAGGGCTGCGTTCTTTGCTATGAAAAGATGGAGGGTTCAGTCGGTGTGTCTTGGTTGAGGGAGAATGAGAGAAGTAGGGTTTCTTTTGTTTGTCTTTTCCGTGAGAGTGTGAATGGGAGGGGAGGTCCTAGGGTTTCAATTTGTGATGTTTATATAGTGAGGGAATGTATTAGGGTTAGGGTTTGCATGTATTTTTAATTGGTTAAAAATTAATTAATTAGGTATATTTAATTTGGTTATTTTTGGCAATAGTATTTTTAATTTTGGTGGGAATTATTTAATTTTGGTGATTGATTTGTTTAATTAGGAATGAAATTATTTTGATTTGAAAGTAAATTATTTTGGTATTTAATTTTAATTAAATATTAGTTTAATTTAGATTTAATTTAATTTGTGTTGGATTTTAATTGGCTGATGACTTAATTAATATTTTATTTAATTTTAATATTTTATTTTGTTGGTATATCATTTACTTAATTTAATTTAGGTTATTTAATTTAGTTATTTTAATTCCACTTTAATTCGTTTTAATTAGTTATTTAATTATTTAATTTCGATTTAGTTATTTAATTTAATTTCAATTATTTAATTTAATTTGTGACACATATATTTTAAATGTTTAATTATTATTGGATGTGATTTAATGGGCTTGGGCTAAGGTTAAGTTTTAAAACAGAGGTCCAACAGCGAACCCGAAACTAAACACGTGAACTAAGTCCAGCAAAACGTCAATTCTTGACTCTCCCCTTCCGACGTCCGTTTTCCGTGATTTCCGCGACTTAAAAGGTAGTGCCTCCAAATGAGACTCATCATCAGGTTTCACATGTGAAAATGCAATGTCTACAGTCGCCCCCACTTTGATGGGACTTGTGCAGTGTGTGACTTTGAACAATCCTATCAAAGTTATGCAATGCATTTTCACTTACCTGGCTCGCCATCTGCCACCTGACTTGCCTGCTGCTCCGCCGAGCTGATGATGCAATGGACCTCGATCCTGGGACGCATCCCAATAGCTGTAACTGACAACGGGGGCCTCGACCCTAAGACGCATCCCAAAACCGTTGACAAAATGGGCCTCAGCCCGGGGACGCATCCCCCAAAAATGATGCAGTGGGTCCACGACCCTGGGACGCATCCCAATAACTGCAACCGACAACGGGGGCCTCGACCTTGGGACGCATCCCAATACCGCTGACAAAATGGGCCTCGGCCCTGGGACGCATCCCCAAAAATGATGCAGTGGGTCCATGACCCTGGGACGCATCCCAATAATTGCAACCGACAACGGGGGCCTCGACCCTGGGACGCATCCCAATACCGCTGATAAAATGGGCCTCGGCCCGGGGACGCATCCCCAAAAATGATGCAGTGGGTCCACGACCTTGGGACGCATCCCAATAACTGCAACCGACTAAGGGGGCCTCGACCCTGGGACGCATCCCAATACCGCTGACAAAATGGGCCTCGGCCCGAGGACGCATCCCCAAAAATGATGCAGTGGGTCCACGGCCCTGGGACGCATCCCAATAACTGCAACCGACAACGGGGGCCTCGACCCTGGGACACATCCCAATACCGCTGACAAAATGGGCCTCGGCCGGGGACGCATCCCCCAAAAATGATGCAGTGGGTCCACGACCCTGGGACGCATCCCAATAACTGCAACCGACAACGGGGGCCTCGACCCTGGGACGCATCCCAATACCGCTGACAAAATGGGCCTCGGCCCGGGGACACATCCCCAAAAATGATGCAGTGGTCCACGACCCTGGGACGCATCCCAATAACTGCAATCGACAACAGGGGCCTCAACCCTGGGACGCGTCCCAATACCGCTGACAAAATGGGCCTCGGCCCGGGGACGCATCCCTAAAAATGATGCAGTGGGTCCACGACCCTGGGACGCATCCCAATAACTGCAACCGACAATGGGGGCCTCGACCCTGGACGCATCCCAATACCACTGACAAAATGGGCCTCACCCCGAGGACCCATCGCCCCCAAAAATGATGCAGTGGGTCCACGACCCTGGGACGCATCCCAATAACTGCAACCGACAACGGGGGCCTCGACCCTGGGACGCATCCCAATACCGTTGACAAAATGGGCCTCAGCCCGGGAACGCATCCCCCAAAAATGATGCAGTGGGTCCACGACCCTGGGACGCATCCCAATAACTACAACCGACAACGGGGGCCTCAACCCTGGAACGCATCCCAATAACATTACCAAAATGGGCCTCGACCCTGGGACGCATCCCAAAAACTGCTGATTATATGGGTTTACAACCCTGGGACGCATCCCCAAAATACTGATAAAATATGGGCCTCAACCTTGGGACGCATCCCCAAAACTGCTGATGCTGATGATGACGTAGGCCTCGGCCTTGAGACTCATCTCTGAAACTGAAGCTGATGGGGGGCCTCGACCATGGAACCCATCCCTACCTGATACTGATGATATTGTAGGCCTCGGCCTTGAGATTCATCCCTGAAACTGAAACTGATGATGACGTAGGCCTTGGCCCTGGGACTCATCCCCGCAACTGATGCTGATGTAGATGTGGGCCTCGCTTGTAAACTGATACTGATGTAGGCCTCGCCCCCAGGTTGATATTGATGTGGGCCTCACCCCCAGATTAATATGGGCCTCGCCCCCAATCTGATGCTGATGTGGGCCTCGCCCTCAAACTGATATGGGCCTCGCCCTCAAACTGATACTAATGTGTTTCCATACCCGGAGTGTCGTACCTGGCAAAACTGATCTGATGTCCCCATACCCGGAGTGCCGTACCTAGCAGAACTGATTCTGATAAAGACGTGGGCCTCGCCCCCAGAGTGCCATACCCGGCAGAACTAATACTGAAACAATGTGGGCCTCGCCTCGAGAATGCCATACCCGGCAGAACTGACACTGAACCAATGCGGGTCTCGCCCCCAGAACGCCAAACCCGCAAGTCTGCTACTGAATCAATGTGGGCCTCGCCCCTAGAATGCCATACCCGGCAGAACTGATACTGAACTAATGTGAGCTTCGTCCCCAGAATGTCATACCCGAAAGAATTGCTATTGATACTGATATTTTATTTCAACATATTATATTGCCTCTCACGAGATAATCTTGATAGCTAGACATATTTTCGTCCTCGACGAATGCTTCACGTCAAAACCAGAGAATCTTCAAAGTACTCGATACGCTCAAGTGTGACGGTCTGAATAAGTGATCTGAACTAAACTCCTAGTGTGTGTGTGTGCCAAGGCTCTTTCGCAGCTTATTCCTTAAGTAAGCCAACTTGATGATTTCACCTCGGAGAATCGGATCGGTGGGTCTAACCAACCTGGATGTCTCGATCACGTTCTGTGATTACGGCAGCATACTCAACATGATATGGTTTTCTTCATTTTACTTGTCTCTTTCTTTTCATTCTTTTCATTTTTTTTTCTTTCTCTTTTCATTTTTTTTCTTTTTCTGACACACTTACCCTTTAAGGTAGCATTTCTCCCCATGGTGGTCATAATACTCGCCCATGAGTAGCTTCACGCTTATCGGTTATAGATGGTCTATTTTTTTTTCTTTTCTTTTCAGAGACTTTCTTTGCTTCCAACCATATCATATATCGTAGCCTAAGTAAGCCAGGGTGGACATCCAGGCGAACGGTCATTCACCGATACACCATCTCTTCAACTAGTCATCTCGCCAACCGCTCAGGCTTCCACTGTTGAGATCCCGTAATCAGGTGCACGTGAGTCTAGTTGAGATCAACTTATTCAGAATACCGGACGAGAGCTCGTCTCGCACTTATCGTTTCTAAGGTTTCTCTTTTCAGCATATAATGTCATCACCGGACATATGTCTAACTATCAAAGACTTCTCTCTCACTTTTCTTTTTTTTCTTTTTCTTTTCTTTTTTTTTTCACTCTAAGGAATTCTTCATTTCAACCGCTGATAATGTGGACTTCGCCCCCTAAGGTCCATACCCTGGAAATCATATTGATAGGGGCCTCACCCTGGGATTCTTCCCCGAAACTGGTTCATTCTACAACTGATATTGTGGGCTTTGTTCCCGAACTTACTAAATGAAGTGGGTTCTTGACCTCGAACCGATTTGGGCCTCGCCCCCAAAATCGATACTGATGTGGGCCTCGCCCCCAACTGATGTGGGCCTCGCCCCAAACTGATACTGAAATGGGCTTCAACCCTGGGGTTCATACCCGAACCTGATACTGTGATGTTACTACTCTGATTGGCTTGCTTTTGCCGTTTTCTCTTTCTCTTCTTCTCCTTCAAAACCTGTGAACACAACACAAAAGGAATGCCAAATGGGTTACGTGTATGCATGCATGCATGTGTTTCTTATCCCGTCGGGTTAGGTCTTCTGCCAATTCTTTTGGTGACTGCTTAATCTTCTTTTCCTTAGGCAAGCCACTGCTTCAATCTGTCTACGTCGATCAGCTCAGTGAACTCATTCTCTTCTAAATCTGACAGTCTCACTGCCCCGCTTCCCATTACTGAATGGCCATATTATCTTTTCTGCTTGCTTCTCCCAAGGATTTCCCGTGTTCTTGGACACCACTGAGCATCATAGTACCAAGTTGAATGCTAATATATTCATGTTGTAGGTTGAAAGGAATAAACTCAGATAAGTAATCGAAATGAACGTCTTTATTATCATTGAGAAAAAAAGGTTCGAACAAATAGATAGAATCAATGTCTTTATTAATAAATGCTGGATCACAACTGAATAAGATCCGGGAGACAACCATCTTCATAAATTGTAACTTTATTTTCCCTTGCTTTCTTATTTCCTTCGACCATCAATTTCTCCAGGTACAGTAGTTCCTCTTCCCATTCACTTCTCCCTTTTGCAACCACCGTCTCATCAATGTCTGAGAAGTTTTCCCAAAAATCCTCCCTCTGCTTTATTTCACTTTTACCACTGTTGCCCCGTATCCCCATGTGAGAAGTTTGGTAATTGCGGGTTTGAAGGACACGGCTGTCGGGTAGGCCGGAGTCAATAATGTGGGTAGGTGGAGGTTTTCTGTGTATGTTGGCTTGTTCTTTTTTAGGGTTGGGTATTTCATGGGCATCAATGAGGTTTTGGATTTCATGCCTAAGGTGGATGCATTTATTAGTTTCATGGCCTCTTTGCTGGTGGTAGTGACAGTAAAGGTTTAGCTTAAGGTAGCGTGGTACAAGGTTTGGAAGTGGTTTGGGCTCTAAGGGAATCACGAGTCCTTGCTTTTCCAGCTCTCTAAACACCTCTAATAAAGGTCTACCAAGTTTGGAGAATCGTCTGTTTCTAACAGGGGCAACCTCAGGGGAAGTGGGCTTGGTCTCCGAAGGTTCCCCGATGATCTTTCCATTCTGATTGTTCATCTCTCTGTTATCGGCTATACAAAGTGCGGTCAAACTGGCCACAACATTAGTCAGAACTTGTAATATCTCAATAATTCCTGTTACTTTGGTCTCCAATTGATCCAGGCGGGATCCCTCATTGGCTGACTCGTTCATGTTGGTTGATGGTCTTCTGACAAGTCTCTCTGCTTTACTAACCCAACGGGAATCTATAATGTCTTTTTGAGACATAGAGGGTGTTAACATGATGCATGTATGTATGAGATGCATGTAACATATAGAACATACTAAATCAATTAAATTTTTTAAACAAATCGGCCCATTGCCATTTTAGAAGCTTTTGGGCTAAATGTCATAGGAGTGAACTCGTCCCAGTTTAAATGGCCCAACGAGTTCGTATCCCATGGCAAGGAGCCCAACTAAATCCAAATGGTAATGTTCCGCACAGAAGCACAAAATGGCCCATCAACATTTAGAGGCTTTTGGCCCAATCGTCATAAGGTACGTTCTTGTCCCAGTTTAAATGGCCCAATAAGCCCATATCCCATGACAAATGGTCCAAATGGATCCAAACGAAGATGTTCCCAAAACACAAACATAACAAGATAATTCAAGTGTAAAACAGTAAATTCTACAATGTGGCCCATCAACATTTAGAGGCCTTTGGCCCAATAGTCATAAGGTACGTTCTTGTCCCAGTTTAAATGGCCCAACAAACCCATATCCCATGACAAATGGTCCAAATGGATCCAAACGAAGATGTTACCAAAACATAAACATAACAAGATAATTCAAGCGTAAAATAGCAAATTCTACAAGGTGGTCCATCAACATTTCAGAAGCTTTGGGCCTAATGGTCATAGGATACGAACTCGCCCCAGTTTAAATGGCCCAGCAAATTCGCACTTCTGACAAGAAGCCCAACTGCATCCAAATGAGGATGGTCCACAAGCACATGCTCAAGGAAATAATTGTTACTTTAGCCATACAACCCCGTCTATGGGTGGGTTCATGTGAGTGCAGACAAAAACTCTTGCTGGCGAAGGATTGCCCACAACTAGGTCTCCCCACTCAAGGGTTCGAGCAACCAAGCAAGCGCACCTTTTTTATACCTTGCGGTACGTGCCAACAAGTCATGGTGTGTGACTAACTGTCAAATGGACTTCTTGTTGCATATTCCCCAGAGGGAAGGTGGAGCGAACTCTCTTAAATACCCAAGCCTCTTAGGCTCTTATCGCTTGGTGACAGGAATAAGCAACAAATCCTCCAAATTAGTCTGTCACAACAGGCCAAGGGTAGTGACTATTTAGGTGCCTCCACAGCTTTTCCTCGAAAGGTAGTGAATGAAGGAAGACACCAAACCATTACCTAGCCTTAAAATATCTTTGATCAAACCCTCATTTCATCCACTATAGACATGGTCAATTAAAATATAAATCCAAACATTACAAGACAATATTTCGGGGCCGATTCTCTATCCCCAGTGGAGTCGCCAGACTGTGGTGACACAGGAAAACCTGGGCGACGCATGCTGTTCCGGGCTCGCGGCCCGGTTGGGAGTACGGAGTAGCCACGAGGGACTAAACCGGAGAATGATGGAGTCGCCACCCGGTGTGAACCGGGAAAATGAGATTTAAGGCCGCACTCACCCCTCGCAAGGGAAGACCTCAAACCGTTGGGTTCGGAATGGTCTCTTACTTAATGCCACTTGTAATGTAAAGATTTATGCAATAATCCAACCAAGCCTATGACATATATTTCAAAGTCCACCATAATCCTAAGTTCACATACATGAATATAAAGCTTACATCTAAACATACATGAAATCAAGTCCTATTGCTAAGTTTGCATGCAACAACAAGCATATAAAATCATAAGAGTTCAATCATTCATGCCAACATAAACACAAACAACCATGGCAATATTGTCATGCAATATAAAGGAAATCAAAATAACAGCGAACATCTCATGTTATAAGCGCATTATAAAGGCATATGAAATAAGATCAAAATAACTGTATAATAAACAAAATCAACATAAGCGCATAACTTGAAGATATTAAGAAAGATGCGAATTTAAACACGCAAAAGATAAACCACTAAAGATGCACTCGTACATTAAAGATAAACGTGTCATGATATAATGCCAAAGAGTGTGATTAATCATGATTGGAAGAAGAAAAACGCAAAGAATGAGAGAGATGCAAGTGCGCACATGTGGACACTACAAATTTCTGATTAAGCATGTTATATGTGATGCGAAAGATGATAACTAATATGGGCACAAACATGCATGTGAATACTTTTCCAAGTGGTACGTGAAATTGTATCCCAAGTACAGACCGCACTACCGTCCATTCGGAATCGGCTACGGAATTTACGTCTGGGTTTCCATCCGATATACCATAAGAAATAATGTCCACACGCCTTCACAACATGGATGCATAAATTGTAATACATTAAGCCAAGACTAAGGTAGATGATGCAACTATATAGAATTTCATAATACATGCATGAATAAGGCAATAATGTATAAAAGAATCAGTGATATGACAAGAAGTGCGGTGAAACATCGTGGTAAAGGATCTTATCCCCGTGAAACGGAGGGCCTTTAATCCGACTTACTAAGCCCATGCGCAATGATCATATAATATGTAAAAAATAAAGGCATAATAATAAAGACAAGATATCGGACTTGTATATCCGATTGAACACATCTTACGTCCAATCGAATGTACGTCATCCGGCGCGGCGAAGCATCGTGGTAAAGAATCTTATCCCTGTGAAACGGAGGGCCTTTAATCCGACTTACTAAGCCCATACACAATAAACATATAATATGCACAAATAAAGACAAAAGTAAACACAAAAATACTCGGCGTGGTGAAGCATCGTGGGAAAGGATCTTTAATTAAACAACTCAAAATTAAACAAAAGAACATGCCGTTTACTCAAGTGGTACGTGGAGTTGTGGCCCGAGTACAGATCATACTACCGTCCATTCGGAATCGGCTACGGAATTTACGTCTGGGTTTCCATCCGATATACCACAAGAAAAATGTCCACACGCCTTCACAACATGGATGCATAAATTGTAATACATTAAGCCAAGACTAAGGTAGATGATGCAA
Source organism: Zanthoxylum bungeanum (assembly GCA_019454045.1). Taxonomy (NCBI): domain Eukaryota; kingdom Viridiplantae; phylum Streptophyta; class Magnoliopsida; order Sapindales; family Rutaceae; genus Zanthoxylum; species Zanthoxylum bungeanum. The sequence goes on from SKCR01021827.1 coordinate 33,110, forward strand.
CTATATGGAATTTCATAATACATGCATGAATAAGACAATGATGTACAAAAGAATCAGTGACATGACAAGAAGCGCGGCGAAGCATCGTGGTAAATGATCTTATCCCCGTGAAACAGAGGGCCTTTAATCCGACTTACTAAGCCCATGCGCAATGATCATATAATATGCATAAAATAAAGGCATACTAATAAAGACAAGATATCAGACTTTGTATATCCGATTGAACACATCTCACATCCAATCGAATGTACGTCATCCGGCGCGGCGAAGCATCGTGGTAAGGATCTTATCCCCGTGAAATGGAGGGCTTTTAATCCGACTTACTAAGCCCATGCGCAATAAACACATAATATGCATAAATAAAGACAAAAGTAAACACAAAAATACTCGGCGCGGTGAAGCAGCATCGTGGTAAGGATTTTAACCTCTTCAATTAGAGGACTTTTCATCGCACTTACTAAGCACATGCACTTTTCTTATCATTACATAATAAATAACGTGCAGAAAATTAAATGGCGGAATAATTAAACAACTCAAAATTACAAAAGAACATGTCGTTTACTCAAGTGGTACGTGGAGTTGTGGCCCGAGTACAGATCATACTACCGTCCATTCGGAATCGGCTATGAAATTTACGTCCGGGTTTCCATCCGATATACCTCAAGAGGCGACACGCCTTTCATTTTATCTAATGCCCACAACACACATCATATTCATAACACATACATATTTATCTACTCAAGGGCCGCAACATGCATTTAAACATCATAATCATGCGAATAAAGCTCAATGAATAGTAAAAACGAAACTGAAAACAAGTGTGAAAAATACCCTCAGGTCTAACCTTTTTTACTGACTTTCGGGCTTGCGTTTCGTGGAGATCGGAAGGGTAAAGCTCCTCAACTTCTCCGGTTCACTGGTTCGATGTCTTTGCTCACTGTTTCACTGTTTTGGTCGCTGTTTTTGCTCTGTATCACCGCTATTTTGCTGCTGTATTTTGGTCACTGTTCAGGTGTATTAGTGGACTGTTTTAGGGTATTTTAGGGTGCAGATTAGGGGCAGTTCCAGGGACTGATGTACTCTCGGTTTACTCACTGTTTTAGGGTGATTTGTTCACTGATTTCGTGTCGGTTTAATGGGTGATTTTCCGGCTGTTTGTGGCATTTTTGGGACTGTTTTTTGTTGTAGTTTGGTGCAGTTTACACGGCTGTTTCGTTGTTTAGGGTTAAGGCTTGGCTTGACTTGTTGTTTAGGGTTAAGGCTTGGCTTGACTTGTTTATTTATTGGTTAGGGGGACTGTGCTGGGGTTGCTACGTATGCATGGTGAAGGTCAGTGGGCTGAGTGGCTATTGGCGAGAAGAGGACGTGCTGAAGACTTGGGGACGTGAGGGGAATTTATGGTGTGTCGTCGGTTAGGGCTTGATCTGTTTATGGCCTTAGGGTTTGTCCATTACGTGAGTGTATGCTGAAGGTTGTGGTTACGTGTGTGGGTGCGCTATTTGGAGGGTTCAAGGCTTATTATGCGTGAATGGCTCTTGGTGGCTTGCGTGGGGCGTGAACAAGTGTTAAGGCAAAGTGGGCTGTGAATTATGGTGTGCGAGTGATTGCTACGTGTGTTTAAGGTGGCTGCATGGGTTTAAGGAGGGTTAGTGATGTGAAGGGGCTGTTGGGTGAAGCCAGAGGCGTGAGTTATTGTGTGAGTGGCAATCAGTTTAGCGTGATGTGGCTGTTATGCGTGAAGGCTTCAACGTGAAAGACATGGTGGTGTCGTTGTGGTATGTGTGAATCGGGATTGCTTCGTTGGGTGCTAGGGGCTGTGAAAGCTATGTGTTTAGCTGTGTCTTTTGTGTGTGTGCGGTAGTCTTGAAGGAGGGCAGCAACGTGGTGGGGCTTGTGAGTTGTGTGTGTTGTCGAGTTTGTCTATTGAGAGAGATCAAGAGAGGAGATGGGGTGTGGCCGAGAGTGAGGGCTGATGTGTGAATGGTTCACGTGTGGCAGTGTGATGGGCGAGCAGTGTTTTGTGCGTGAAGGTTGAGAGAGAAGAGCTGCGTTCTTTGCTATGAAAAGAGAGAGGGTTCAGTCGGTGTGTCTTGGTTGAGGGAGAAGGAGAGAAGTAGGGTTTCTTTTGTTTGTCTTTGCCGTGAGAGTGTGAATGAGAGAGGAGGTCCTAGGGTTTCAGTTTGTGCTGTTTATATAGTGAGGGAATGTATTAGGGTTAGGGTTTGCATGGATTTTTAATTGGTTAAAAATTAATTAATTAGATATATTTAATTTGGTTATTTTAGGTAATAGTATTTTTAATTTTGGTGGGAATTATTTAAATTTGGTGATTGATTTGTTTAATTAGGAATGAAATTATTTTGATTTGGAAGTAAATTATTTTGGTATTTACTTTTAATTAACTATTAGTTTTACTTAGATTCCTTTAATTTGTGTTGGATTTTAACTTGGTTGCTGACTTAATTAATATTTTATTTAATTTTACCTATTTTATTTAGTTGGTATATCATTTACTTAATTTAATTTAGGTTATTTAATTTAGTTATTTTATTCCACTTTAATTCGTTTTAATTAGTTATTTAATTATTTAATTTCGATTTAGTATTTATTTAATTTCATTATTTAATTTAATTTGTGACACATATATTTTAAATGTTTAATTATTATTTGATGTGATTTAATGGGCTTGGGCTAAGGTTAAGTTTTAAAACGGAGGTCCAACAGCGAACCCGAAACTAAACACGTGAACTAAGTCCAGCAAAACGTCAATTCTTGACTCTTCCCTTCGACGTCCATTTTCCGTGATTTCCGCGACTTAAAAGGTAGTGCCTCCAAATGAGACTCATCATCGGGTTTCACATGCAAAAATGCAATATCTACACTTACTTACAAGCTGATTTCTACTTAAAAATTCTGAATCTCTCATAAAACTGTTGTTTCTGAAAACTTCCTTTTCTAAAGGCCCTTTTTGAAAGCTGTAACTGAATACTGGAATCTGAAACTGTTTCTAAACTCTGTTTTCTAAAAACTGTTTACTAATGTCTGGCTTTCTGAAATCTAGGCACTGAAAATCTGGAAACTGTGTAATGAAAATCTGAAAACTACTTAAAATCTGAAATCTGTATCTTTGTTTGAAAACCTGGACGTATGAGGGCGCTATATACCGCTGTCCCTCATACGCCTAACTGAAGCCAGTAATGAAAATCCATGACTTTGAGGCGATACGTCTCGCCATCCCCCAAATCATGCCACTACTGTCTCAAAATTGGTGGTCTTGGGGCGCTACGTGTCGCTGACCCCCAAGCCACAAACTGGAGCTGGGGGTGCGGATCTATGCTACCATCCAAACTCAAATTATGGGGTCTAGGGGCGTTGTGTATCGCTAATCCCCTAGCCCCGGCTCGAGGATCTGAGAGCGTCCCCTCAGTCCTCCACATGTGCACATTTCTCTATGAATCCGTCAATTCCAACTGTATCTCTGTAATAGTTACATACTGAGGTGAGTTCTTACCTCATGCCACGAAAAACCATAAAACCATAATCTGTAACTCAAACTGTGAAAACATTTTCTGAAATACGATTCTTTTCAAAAGTATTTGAAATCTTTCTTTAAAACATTTGAAATCTTTTGCTTGACTGCTGAAAATCTTAACATACACACATATGCATATGCAGATATGCATTTCTCATGCTCCTTTCTACTCTAACTATGATTCCGTCTATAATGATCTTGCAAACTATATGCTCAGATATCAACAGAATGCTTGCTCAAACTAAAACATGCGAAATTTATCTTACATTCATACATATCTATATAATTTTATCTTACATTCATACATATCTATATTTATCTATACATGCACACATTCAAACCATCATAACTTAGCTTACCTCTATAACTTACCTTGCTGGTGGCTCACAATCAATATATTGCATAATTTATATTCATACACATACAATCGAAGTTCTTCTACTATATCAGACATCAAACGTATACGAGTTCCAATGTCTTAGTTCTTAAACTGATTTTCCATTTTCTAACTATCAACTTGTGTTCAAGAATATCATGTCATAATCTTTTATATATTCCCATGCTATGCATATACTACTCATTTATGCCCTTTATCACTTTATATACTCGTATCTATACTCATGTTGCTAATATTCTTATATAATGCATAAATTACAAATTTTCCTTCATAACACTAGTCTCATTCCCTAGGGTGTAGTTTTCTACAACCCCCAAACCCAAGTCTCATTAAATATATGAACTCTTCTTGTTTTATGTTTACACATATACTTGATGCTTCTATATACCATAGATAATAGCATTTCTGTCTAACATAAACATAACCTTATTCATGTACTCGATCTTTATATATATACTGGTTGTACTTACATAGGTATCTCCTTACTTCAATATGCTCATGCTTGTCTTGTACTTGCTCTTATCTATATGTGTATATAAACGCGCTTGTCTCTTTCTTCTATATTCATGTGTGTATATATATATTATATATATATATATATATATATATATATATATATATATGTATGTATATATATATATATAATAGGTTTGATGCTTACCTTTACTCATATATATATACACTTATAGCCGCTTATTTACAACTACATGTGTATATAGTTACACTTATTTCTTCCTTCTACGTTCATCTTAATATGTATGCTGATTTCATGCATATAACTATAGACAACTTTGTTATATTACTGATTTCGAACAACACTAAATTTCTTAAGTATTCAAAGCATGAGTTACTTACCTGATTTCGCGGACACTCCGAACCTCGACTCGATCTGTCAAAACAAATCACAACATATATCAGAAGCGCTATTTGCGAAACTTCTACTCATCTATAATAAACTACAGACTTTCTCGGAATACCCAAATCCTTACCGACTCTACGGTTTAAGCTTCATTACTCTAATATGTCTTTCTATACTATTCTAAACTAACTAGATACCTCATATTCTCATTTTACGCGTTTGCGGTAAAACTTGCGGAAAAGTTTCCGCAAACGCTACGGAAGGGTCTCGAACCCTCGGAACTAATCCGGAATTACTCAATTACCCTTGCAATATCATATTTATATTATCCTCGAGATTACGGTCACCTATGCTCAATCGCGTGTGAAATTCCGATTTACCGGAAACTCGCTAATTCTATCGGATCGATCAAATCTAATCTGTTTTCTCTCGAATTCTCCCACAAGCATCGCTTTAACATATTAAATCATATTCAATTCATTTCATGAAAATTCGTTACACTACGAAACTACCGGAAACATCCGAATATAAATTGATATACTTTAAAATAACAAAATCTAAACGGAGAGTCGTACTGAAATACCGAGGCCATAATCGGACTCCCAACGGCCATACGAACGCGCTGGTGCAATCGGAATTCCGATCGGAGCTACTGTTCATATTGGGTTACTATTTATCCGAATCTTCTTTCCTCATTTTATGTGCCATCGAGCACGGATCGGGAAAATCGTCACCACCATCTCGTAGTACTTGTCGAGGGCTTCGATTTGGTAGGTGGCTCGGGCTGTGAAACAGACTGACGAGCCGGGATCAGGAAACCCACCTCCGCACCTTCTCTCTCTCCCAACCGCCGCTCCCCGACGTTTAAGCGTCGCCGCCGGCCACCATTGGACGCACGGTGGCTGAATGCTCCTGTCTGGACGGTCGCACCGACCGGCTGTGGTCGGCAAGTCGCCGGCGCAACCAAAACCCATTTTCACGTTCAAAGAGTCGTGAGGGGGGAAATAGAGGTTTTGGGAATTTTGACCATTTTGCAATTTTGAGAAACCTTGAGGCTTTAAATACTGTCCTGTAAAATATGAAATAAGCCCCTGTGAAATTACTGATCAGCCCCTATCATAGAACCTTCTGAAATATCGTATTTTCGGAGACCTTCTGATGTGATTCCCGAAAAGTACTGAACACGAAAGTTGTTCTTCTCGGAAAAATGAGTCCGGTGGTCCAAAAATCAACTCAATCGGAGTTCATTTGCCAATTCTGTGGCCAAAACTGTAAATTTTACGCGTTTTACGAAAATTACGTATCTGACTTTTGATCCCACGTGTTTTCCAACATGACGAATATTCATAATCTATTATTCTAACTCATATAAAATCGCTTGGACTCTTATTCCTCATTATCATGCTCTGAGACTATAATGTCGGTCCGAGAATCTTCCGAAACAGTCCTGAAAATCCGGGATGTTACAAAGGCAGGCTGCTTCCTTAGCTGCTACATATTCAGCCTCCATGATGGAGTCAGCAATATAAGATTGATTTATGCTCCTCCATACTATAGCCCCATCACCTAGGTGAACACAGATCCAGATGTTGATTTCCTAGAATCGACATCTATTTGAAAATTAGAGTCAGTATATCCTCTCAGAATCATATCCTGACTTGTATATACAATCCTATAATTTCTCGTTTTCCGAAGATACTTGAGAATATGTTTCACTGCTACCCAATGATCTAATCCTGGCTTGGATTGAAATATACTGACTACTTCCACTGTAAAATAGATGTATGGTCTCGTGCATAACAAAGCATACATAAGACTTTCAACTGCTGAAGCATATGGTATATGTCTCATCTCCTCAATTCCTTGAGGTGTCTTAGGAGACTGTTCCTTAGACAAATGAATTCCATGCCTGAAAGGTAAATTACCTTTCTTAGAATTCTTCATACAAATCGCATAAGAATCTTATCGATATAGTTTGCTTGAGACATTGTTAACAGTCGTTCTTGCGATCCCGAATGATCTAGATCCGAAGTATATAACTTGCCTCTCCCAAATCTTTCATTTGGAATTGGTTAGCTATCCAGATTTTCACTTCCGATAATATTTTTTCATCATTCATAATGAGTAAAATATCATCGACGTATAACATAAGGAAAACCACATTCCTATCAATAATGCACTTGTAGACACAAGGCTCATCAATGTTCTGCTCAAAGTTATAAGACTTGATCGTAATATCACATCTTATGTTCCAAGATCTAGATTCTTGTTTAAGTCCATAAATGGATCTTTGCAACTTGCAAACTTTTTGCTCTTGAACTTGGGTAATGACCTCTGGTTGTACCATAAAGATACTCTCATCAAGATTGTCATTCAAGAATGCAGTCTTGACGTCCATTTGTCAAATTTCATAGTCATCATATGCGACAATAGAAAGAAGAATCCTGATAGATTTAAGCATGGCTACTGGCGAGAAAGTTTCTTCATGGTCAACTCCCTCTTTCTGGGTATAACCATTTGGCATTAGCCTAGCCTTGAAAGTCTGTACTTTCCCATATATTCCTCTTTTTATCTTGTAGATCCACTTGCAACCTATAGGTTTTACTCCATCAGGTTGGTCTACAAGTTCCCAGACTGAGTTAGAGTATATAGACTCCATCTCGAGGTTCATGACTTTGAGCCATTCCTCTTTATCAGTATCTTCCATTGCACTATGATAGGTCAATGGATCATCTATACCATCACAATATGCAATAACTTGCACCTCACCATTTCCTAGATAGCGGTCAGGTTGTCTTGCAACCCTCTCACTATGTCTAGGTGGTATGGTATCCTGATAAACTTGCATATGACTTTCAGATGTAGCTGGTGTAATGTCTTTGTCAACATTTGACAATGGTGTACTGGTCGTACCATCAAGTAACTCCTCAAGTAACACTTTACTTTGAGATTTGAACTCTCTCATATAGTCCTCGTTAAGAAATGTAACATTTATCGACACAAATACTTTATTATCTTCCGGACTATAAAATAATCCACCTTTAGTTTTCTTAGGATAGCCTACAAATAGGGACACCTGTGAACGTGGTTCCAACTTTGTAGTCTTGTTCTTTAGCACATGTGTCGGACACCTCCATATGCGGAAATGTCATAAACTAGCTTTACGACCATTCCACAACTCTAAAGGAGTCTTAGAAACAGACTTAGAAGGAACTATATTCATGGTATACATTGTAGTTTGCAATGCATACCCCAAAATGAACTATGTAGAGTGTTATAAATAAAAATTGATCTCATTATGTCTAATAGGGTATGATTTCTCATTTCTACAACATCATTTTATTGTGGTGTTCCAGGTGCTATGAGCTGTGAAACAATTTCATGCTCAATTTAGAATTCCTCGAAATCTCTATCAAGATATTCTCCTCCACGATCTGATCATAGAATTTTGATGCTTTTACCTAACTGGTTCTCAAACTCAGCATGATACTCTTTGAACATTTCAAATGTATCTGACTTGTGCTGCATTAGGTAAACATACCCATATCTGGAATAATCATCAATGAAAGTGATGAAGTATTCAAAACCACCTCGGGCTTTATATTCATCGATCTACAAACGTCTGAATGTATTAGCTCAAATGTTTCTTTGGCTCTTATCTCTTTTCCAGTAAAAAGTCTCTTGGTCATTTTGCCTTCTAGACAAGATTTGTAGACAGGTAAAATACCGAGGTTTAACTGATTTAAAACTCCGTTCTTAACTAGTCTATCTATCTGGTCAAGGTTAATGTGACCAAGTCTAAGGTGCCATAAATAGGTATCATCATGAGAAATATTATTTCGTTTCGTTTTAGATTTATCAATCTTAAACATTTCACTATTAAGCAGTGATTCATGCATTAACAGCCTTAATACATATAGATTATTTTCAGATTTTCCCATGCATATACTTAATACATTTCTACTAATAATAACTGACTTATTATTAAACGAAATAAAAAACAAATTCCATAAGTTTTGTTACAGAAATCAAATTCCTGCGAAAATCAGGCATATATAGCATACCATTCAAACATAAATTTTTTTTATTAAAATTCAAATTTGAAACTCCCACTGCTTCCTCCATGAGTCAAGTAGCTGCAAAGAACAACAAACATGGTTAGTGGCACTAGAATCAAAAATCCATATGAATTTATCATCCTCCACCAAAAGAGACTCAATGACAAGTAAATCGTATTTACCTGTATTCTTCTTCTGTTTAAGCTTTGTAAGGTATTTCAGACAATTCTTTTTCCAATTCCCTTTTTGTTCACAATGGAAATATTTTCCTTTGGCATTGGTTCTTTTGGAGCTTTTGTTATTCTTCTTATTCATTGGTTCTACATTTGCCTTCAAATTACATTTCTTATTCTTCTTTGCAGATTTAAAATATTCGGCAACATTTGCATTGATATTGGACCTACGAGGACCGTTCATAACGGACTCGTAATTGGTGAGCTCATTCAGCAGTTCAGTCAACTTATTCATAGAACAATCGTTTTTAAACTGCAGGAAACGCTTTGGAAGGGTTTCCATGATCATTTTCACCTGGCTTTGCACATTGATACGTGCACCATGGGTTTCAGCCATATTTAGATGAGACATCATCCTCAACACATGGTCTCAGACTGATTTTCCTTCCTTCATTCTAGAGGTCAATACAGAGACTATTGCCTCATATTATTGCCGGTCTGAAGGTTGCCCAAACTTATTGTGTAATGACTGCATAATCATTGATGCTGTCGCCATAGGCTCATGCTGTGCAGTAAGAACCTCAGACATGGATGCTATCAAATAGATATGGGCTTTCTCATTATCTTTAATCCAATTATTATAGACATTACGTGCAGCTCTGCCAGTATTTCGTGCTGGCTCAGGAGGACATTCCTGCATGAGTACAAATTTAAGGTCTTCACAGACCAAAATATCATTCATATCACTTTTCCATTTAATATAATCATCTCCGGTTAATTTTTCTTGTTGTTTGAAAATAGAGATTGTTGCAGATGTCATGACTGAAAAATAATAAACTCACATTCAAAAATCATTCATCGCATATTAAAATTGTCAAATATTTAGGCATAAAATTAAACATGATGCATGATCAATGTATAATAAATTAGAAACTTAAAAGAATTACTATGCCACAGTTATCTATCATCCCACAAATAAATATCGTCGTAGGGTAGTTCAAGTATTTGCATGATAGACTTGGACATTCTCAATTGATTAATATATCTAAAATAACTTTTATTCCTCTATTAATCAACTACCATTATTTTGATCAAAGAAGCTTTGATTAATAATTTAATCATTCATTTGTGAGTGTGACCCATCATTTCGGAACCCTTGGACTTAAATAGTGAAGTGTCGCCATATGGTAGGTCAAATTACCAAATACATCTAGAGTCTTTATCCTATCGGAATCCAATCTGATATTGACCCAAAAATGACACCATCCGTAGGGGGACGAAAACATAGCCGTCTCGAGGTGCCTATTGGATCTCACGTTTCTGGATAACAATGGAGATCACATGATCTACTGTGGTATACCCCTCTCCCACTCACTATTTAAAAAAATGTAAGGTTTCTATCTCATTAGTATTTTATGAATCTTTATATATGCTAGGCTAAATTCATAACCTTATTTATATTAGTTGATAATTATTAGTGATCAAACTAATTTTAACTCTTAAAATTTTATTCACTAATCCCGATTAGTCTCTATTAACCAATTAACTTAATTAAACTAATTTAATCAAGTTGTTTTAGTGATCTAATCAACTTAACTATTAAATTATTATTCCACTAATAGGTTTTAAAATTTAGAATTCAACAAACGGACCAAAAGTCATTAAACCATTTAATTAATAAAAGCACATTATCTATTCCAAAGGTACGTGGTGTTGTATCCTGAGTGCATATCATATTACCGTCCATTCGGAACTGGCTATGGAATTTACGTCCGGGTTTCTATCCGATATACCGAGGAAAATGATGTACTCATAAAGTCCATTTGTTTCTTAAATTTGAATTCGCAATTTTTAAACCTTTAAACTATTTAATCTTATTAATTTGTTTGCATGCATCTCATGTTCTTATTTAACTTTTAAATTACATAAAATCATATTTTATGTCTAGAATATCATGCATATCTACATGTTATGGCATGTGAAAATGCAAGAGTAGGCACCCTAGGCTATATGACATGTTAATAAACAATTTAAAATATTGCGCATCGCGATGCCAACAATTCCATAAACTGGAATGTGCCAGCTCTGTGTCACGTCGCGACGCGAGGGGACTTGTGTCATGACGCGCTCGAGCAATAGCATGCATATTGATTTGCTGGTCATGTCACGACGTGCAAAGGGGATACGTCACGACGCAACCCAGTTTCTAAGGGCTAGAAATGCTCAAACATACACATTACAAATTGCATTGGCCGGGCACTTATTTTTTTTTATATATAATAATCTAATCAGTACAATAAATCCAAGGCATCATTTGACTTTCAAATCTTGTTCCATGGAGTGTTGTTGAGTTTTTTTACGGAATTCCTTCGTCAAAAGTCCTTCGCGGTATTGGCTCCTCCAAGTTACAAATAGGGTCACATAATGAACTTATTACAAAGGAAATGAACTTACAACACTTGAAAGAAAATGACCTTATGGTCTAAACTTACAACACTTGAAAGAATATGACGTTATGGTATTACATTTCTAATGCTAAAAACAAGAGTCGAAAAAATAACGATCAACGCAACACATTCATCACATGAATCAAAAGTAAACATTCATCACATGAACATTAAAACCATTCATCTCATGAATTTAATTGTGCCTACTCATCACAACATGAATTTTTAATAATCTATATCTCATATAAATTATTAAAACTAAAATGAAAAGGGTTAAGAAAACTTTTCAACTTTAAGCTTTCGTACCAATTGTAGGAAACGACTTTCTTTTGCGCTGCGAAAGTTTCTTGTGGTGGCACCGGGTCTGGTATGAATCTTAAAATTTTTCTTTGTCTTCTCCCTTTGTTATAGTAGCCAAGATCAATCCTTTGGTGTCCAACACTTGGATCAACCACTCGATCTTCCGAACTATAACTCGAAACCAACAAACCGAAGTGTGGGCTTCACTCACAAAGATTAATCTCTAAACGATTTAGAGAATCAAGATGTCACAATTTTGTGTTTGGCTTTAGAATTTCAAACACTCTCATAACACTTGTGAATGTTTGAATTCTCTCTATTTTTCTCTTAAATTTTCTCACAAAAATTGTGTGAATGTCTTCAAAATGTTAACCTTATAAATGAGAGAAATGGTAGAGATTATATTCTCTTACACAAGCCAACTAACCTTGTTATTAAGCATCGAATACTTTCTTGCAATGGCCAACACAAAAATGTGAATGCCATACCAAAGCATAAGAAATGAGAAGTTAAAGACAAGGACTTTGTCATTAAGCATCTAATGCTTTCTTTCAATGGCAAACACATAAATGTGGAGTCCATACCAAAGTATAAAATGCATTAGCCAATGACAAAACTATTAGGTGTATACAAGCCACCTAATAGACATAATTGCTTAGATGACATGGTAAGCCATATGGATTTGTCTTATAAGGTAAATAAAAATCACCATCTCAATAATGATTAAGTTACCTTCAATTATGTTGTAGTAATTATCTCATAATTATTAATAACTTGATTATCTCATAATCAAAGAATTCTAGAAAACATAAAGTTAAATTAATTTATTATAGTTTTCATTTGTGACAATAAATATTACTAATCTCATTAATCATATATAAATATAATTAGACAATCTAATTATATTAGGTTTGCTACAGTAACCGAGCTAGCACGGGAACAAAATGGACCTACGGTTCCAAGCTCCAATAATTCTAAAATATTAATTAAACTCTTTAATCAAATATTACGAATTATTAACTCCGCGTTATTCCACTAAAAACTCGAAGTTGAACTCTCGTTACCTTAGATGGATAAAATAAAACAGAACAACTTCAGTGTCCATCGATATAGTCATTATATATGGATATCCCTTCGCGATTATCTCATAAATAGAGCCGGGGTCAAAAGTCCGTTAAACCTCTCTAAATATTTTGTCTCTTAAGCACCATTGATTCTATAATGAACACTAAATTCATAAAAATTATAAATATAAAAATTCTATTCGTAATAGAAAAGTTGATCGCATAAATTATTCAAGCCCCAAATCAAATCTTAAAAAATATACTCTTATGTTTCTCGTAAGAAAGAGTGAATTTCATATCTATGTAAAACGTTCCTAGCTACACGCCAAACCATATCCCCAAAATATGTAGTTATTGGCCGGGAATGCAACACCAACCTCACCATAGTAAATCAAAGGACATAGTCTGTCATGCAGGAGTTCATAGTACACTCAGGATTAAGATCGAATCCATATATGACCATTTATTAGATAAAATGAATTTCATCGCTTAACGGATATTAAAAGAAATTCGTATTATGATCTCATCATACAAGATTCCTCAATTCCCATGTCACAACATGAACGATCCTGGATCAAGGTCGTCATACAAGTATAGAATGGACCGCAACTATAGATATACCCTATTTGTTTGCTCTCTATAGACTATTTAAATTACTAACTCCAGATATAAATCCTCTTGTGCATCAAACATACACTAAATCTGAAGGTACAAGAATAATCAAGGTAAACAAGACAATTGGACAATATGGGATATAAATCAAACAACTTTGATAAAATGAATAATGCATTTATTATTATTACAATAATCAATTTTGTTTTACAATACATGAAGCTTTAAGACATAAATCCCAACAAATCAAACAGCTTTGATTAAATGAATAATGTATTTCATATTATTACAATAATCAATTGCATTTTACAATACATGAAGCTTTAAGACATAAATCCCAACAGAGGATTTAAGTCCGGAGTTAGTAATCTAAATAGTTCATAGAGAGTAAACAAAGAGGGTACTTTGTTTGTTGTTTATCTATAGCTATGGTCCATTCTATACTTGTTTGACGACCTTGATCCAGGATCGTTCATGTAGTGACATGGGAATGAAGACACCTTGTATGATAAGATCATATAGGACTGGACTCAGATAAATACAATTTTCTTTTAATATCCGTTAACCAAAGAAATTTATTTTATCTAATAGATGGTCATATATGGATTCGATCTAAATCATGAGTGTATTATGAACTCCGGAAGTGATACTTCTCCAATATGGGAAGATCACTAGATTAAGTATCGGAATAGCTGACAAGACATAGTCTCTTGAAGCCGTTGGATACATAACAGAAATAAATGATTAAATACGTTAACCCAACCTATTATTGCACATACCACCAATTTGCAGGGCATGAGATCGAATGGTGTTCTTACCTCAAACATGAGATTCAAGATTTGATTAATGATGAAAAATCCTTGATCCCGATGGACACCGTACCTAGACCTAATTTTCACATTTATATATATTTATTAAATATTTAATGACTCTTTTGAATGTTTTATGATGAAATAAACTCAGTTCTATGAAATTTTTTAATCTCTCGATAAAAGTGACGTGTCCAAATTTTGAAAGAAACTTTGACTTTGGAATCACCAACCGACTGCTATCCATAAATATTGCACACTAAACATGCATTTAGAATTGAAAAACACTTGAAAGTGATTATGTAGGCACTTGTAGGGATAGTCAAGACACTTGAGATTCATTTCACTCTTTTTTAAGGTTGGGGATAAAATTACAATAGGTTAAGGAAATGGCGCACATAAAAGAGAAAATAAAAAGAAAAGAAAGAGGAAAAAATATGCAAAGAAGAAAAAAGAAAAAAAAAGGGGAATCCACAAAATCTTCTTCGCTGTTTAGATATCTTAGTAACCATAAGTATTGTGAACCCCACAACTACTTTTCCATCAAATGGTAACTCAAATATTGAGTATGCAAAGCAACTTGAATTGGTGAAATTATTGAGTAACCAAGGGCTCACATCACAAATGTGCAGTATTTGTGTCAAAAAGTAATTTGATGACGTAAGGAAACTATGGATGAATCCTACATAAAATAAAAATTCGAGAAATTCTAAAGTCTGTTGATCTTTAACTAGATGTTAGATTACATTGACCAAGGAAAAGATAAAATGAATTAAAGAGTTAGTGTTAAATCTACACTTTTCACCAGCATAAATCAATTCGGGTCACAAGTAATTCATAGTAAAATAACCACACACATACCTGGAAATGCTTTCGAAAGGTGAAACCTTAGTTAAGATTGAATTTTGAATTTGGATAATGAACATCCTTTGGAAAGAGATGAAAATTCAAGGAAACTTTTTGGGAACAGAAAAGAGTCATTACATGATAAGAAAAGAATTTAGAGCACAAAAATGGTGATTGGACAACCCCCAAAGGACAATCGAGATAAAAGATGAGGCAAAGTCTGATGATATCTCTATGAAAAGTATCACGTGCACTTCCTCAAGTCAAAGGACAAGCATGCATACATATATATAACATTTCTTTTGTAGAAAATTTGAACAAATTTATGCCTCCGAGAAATGGAGCAAGACACGTAATGCTCAATTGCAGTCAAAAGTTGAAGGCTCCGAGATATGGAGTACCTACCAGTCAGAAAAGTGAATACTGGGCGAAGCCTATCTAAAAAGGGAATACTTGGAACACCGATGGGTTTAGAACACCAATAGGTTTGGAAAACTGACAAGGTTGGAAAATCAGATGGATTGAAACACTGATGGGATTGGAACAGTAATGGAATTGAAACACCACTAAATTTAGAACACAAATAAATTTGGAATAATTACAAAACTCAAAATGGGAATTAGAATAGGCATTGGAACGCTAATGAGATTAGAACACTGTTGGAATTAAAACGCCAATGGTTTCGGAAGATCAATGGATTCGAAACGCCGATAGGTTTAGAATACCAATAGGTTTGAAATACTGATATGGTTGGGTGGATTGGAACATTGATGGAATTGAAACATTGTTAGATTTAGAATACTAATAAATTTGGAATAATGAAAAAACACAAAATGGGAACTGGAATAGGCTTTAGAACCCTAATAGGATTGGAACACTGTTGGAATTAGAACACCAATGGATTTGGAATACCGATGGATTTGGAACACCGATGGATTTGGAACACCGCCAAAATAAATGAACTCAAGAATGAAGACACTAAAATAGAGCCTCTCGACAGACCTGAGGGTCCATAATCCTACAAATCGAAATAAAGCAGAGGATCTGAGGGTCCCTCACCTTACATACTGATGGTGTTGGAATGCCATAAGATTTAGAACTATAAACAGATTTGGATCACTGACGGAGTTAGAAATTTGGAGAGAACCAATACACTAAGTAGATTTTGAGTAACACCGGATGTGGAACACCAAAGACATGGATTTAGAAACCAATATCAATCATCACCATAAAGATTGAAACATCGGAGGCTGACGGGTCTATCAATTATTGGAGTATGGAATGAATCCTGATGAGATCGAAGCATCTCATCACCGATCGAGGCATTAGAGGCATGTGTGTCTATAAACTATTGGAGCTAGAAATAAAGTCTGGCGAGATTGAAGCATCTCATCGTCGATCGAAGCATCAGAATCCTATGGGTCTATCAATAATTCCAGCTGGGAATGGAGCTTGATAAGATCGAAACATCCCATTATCGATCGAAGTCTCGGAGGCCTGCATTTGTATCAATTATTAGAGCTAGGAATGAAGCCTGAAGAGATCGAAGCATCTCATAAGCCAAACATAAGAGGACCTGAGGGTCCAAACATCAACCATAAAAGTTCATATAGATATCGAGGCATCTCACCACAGGCCGAGACATAAGTGGATATGGGGATCTACTTAATCAATAATTTGCTATAAAAATCAGGTAAGCCTGGTGAGGCTCGGCCAGCTAAGTACGTAAAAATATATGACTTTGATATGCATGTCATGGTCACACATTGCACAAGCCTACCAAAGTGGGGACCACTGTAGACACTGTATTTTTATATATAACCCGATGATGAGTCTCTTACGGGGACACACTTTGAAAATTGGGGAATTGTAAAAATGAATGTCAGGAAGAAAAAATAACTTTGAGGAACATAACTAAAAGCTGGATGAACATCACCTATGTCTGGCCTACCATCTCTCTAACCAATAAATTCGGCTAGATATATCCTGAAAACCCTACATCTGGTTAAACATGACACAACTTTCATTGAATGAGTAGATTTTCAGTTCTAAAAGAGACATGATTTGATTATGGCCTGTGGGACATGTAATTCAAATTACATCTCTGGCCTGACATGTATTAATTAGTCAACCCCAAGTGCAAGATTATAACAGATGAAATTACGGACTTGATTATTACGTCTGGTGAGATATACATCCCAAACCCTACATCCGGCTGGACAAGGTTTGACCTGTAACTGCAGACAGATTGACAATCACTCGGGGAACATATTGGAGGAGAAGGCGGATCATGATCCCCCTTCCATCCTTAGACCCTTTGGTTTCATTATAAAAGTGGGTCATATTGAGGTTCTGGGGAGGTTCCTAGTTAGGGATAAAAAAGCCAGTTTTTGGAACCCTATAAAACCCTACAAAAATTTCTAAAATTCTAGAGAAAGAAATGGAATAGAAACCCACAGATCTTTGGAGATCCCCACTTTCTTGCCTGAACCCAACAATCATCTAATGTTCAGGAAAGGCTTTTAGAGCCGAAGCTATACTCAAAGGTAAGACCTGAGGACAACCATGTTTAAACCTGAGGGTAACCATGTTTCCATCATTATATTTTAGTTTATGTCTACTTCACAGTATCTCCAGCCGGATTCAAATCATTTCCGACTAGACATACCCATGACTGTCACGCAACTAGATTATCCGACCGAGCTTCCTTGAAGCCAGTCCGACAGATATATACCTTATCTTATGTCATTTGCACTCATTAGTTCCTTTTTATTTACTACTTTATTATTATTGTTCTGTTCTGCATGTTAGTTATATTCTTATTTGTTATTGTTACCGTTACGTATATTTCTGTATTTTTTTATCTTTCATTTTCTAAATAAAATATATGGCCAGATTTACACTAAGTTTGACCGGGCATTAAGTGCTAAAAAAAATTTCTGGCCTCACTTCTTCAAAACCAGGCCAGAAAGATATATATTTTGGCTACTACTTTAGTATCGCTGTTTCATTACTGTCTTACTATTACTACTTGATTATTATTGTTATGGTGTATGTTTTCTTTACATTTTCTATCTTTCAGATTTGAATTTAATATCCAACCAGACTTATTATAAGTTTGTCAGGATATAAAGTGACATGATAAATGTCTGGCCAGGCTTCTCCAAAGTCATACCTATGAGACGCAGGCACTGATCTATTTGATTATTATTTTATCAATGTTGTAATAATTTCAAGATATTTACTTGCTTCATTTACCCTTTTTTTACTATTTATGTTTGTGCATTGTATAATTTATAAATTTATTTTATATGTTATTACATTATAAGGTGTGAGAATACCTCATTTGAGCGTAAATATTATACTGGCATCAATAAGAGACCATTCCAAACCCAAACAGGTTTAAGATCGGACCTTGCAAGGTAATGCAGCCTTAAATCATTCCCGGTGTCTCATATCGGGTTGCAACTCTCTTATTCTCTGATTAGTCCTCTGCGGGACTATCTTTACTCTCTTTGGGCTGCGAACCTAATAGTGTACATATTATACTGGCATCAGTAAGAGACCATTCCAAACCCAAATGGATTTAAGGTCGGACCTTGCGAGGGATGTAGTATGACCTTAAATCATTCCTTGTGTCTCATATCGGGTGGTGACTATCTTATTCTCCAATTAGTCCTCTGCGTGACTATCTTTACTCTCTAAGGGCCGCGAACCTAATAGTGTACTGGTCTCTGACTTCATAGGCATAACAGTAAACCCTGCTTCGTTCATACAGTAGCCAAATGTGCTTTTCAATATTTCATTACATTTACTGAAGATTGTTCAAGATTTAGGTATTTGCCCCTAATGAAACATAAGTCAGACACTTTTGAAAAGTTCAAAGAGTATAAAAATGAAGTAGAAAACTAATTGGGAAAAAATATCAAAAATCTAAGATCTGATTGTGGAGGAGAATACTTAAGTACCGAATTTTAAGATTATCTTAAAGGTCATGGAATTGTGTCATAAGTAACATCTTTTTACATATCTGAACATAAAGATGTCTCTAAAATGAGAAATCGTACTTTATTGGATATGATACACTCCATGATGAGCTTTGTTGACATACCAATGTCATTTTAAGGATACACTTTCCAAATAAACTTACATATTCTAAATAGAGTCCCAACCAAATCTGCTCCCGAAACCCCATATGAGATGTGGTATGGGAAACATCCTTACTTACGGCTTTTGAAGATTTTGGGTAGTCTAGATTATATAAGGAAAGTCTTTACGAAAAATCTAGACTCAAGATTTTAAGAAAGTCAATTGATAGGATATTTCAAGGAATCAATGAGATATTACTTCTACATTCCCTCTAATCACTAGATCATGGTTAATAGGAAAACTATATTCCTTGAGGAATGCATAGTTCAAGAAGGAATTAATGCAACAGAAGTAGACCTAGGTCAAAAAAATATCTCAAGAAGAGAATTTTGAAAATCAAATTGACTTACATCAGAAGGAACCAAAATAAGTAGCACTTCAAGATACACAACTACTTCATAGGTTAATAAGGAAATCTCGCACCCCTTTGAGATACACCCTAGTCAATCAAGAAGATTTTAAATCTTTCATTATTGGTGCAATGGTTCATATGGATGACCCCATAAACTATGAAGAAGTAATGCTATATATTGACTTTTCTAGATAGCTTGAAGCTATGAATTCTGAAATGGAATCCATGTCTTATAATCAAGTATAAACACTTGTTGATCCTCATGAAGGAATTAGTCATATTGGGTGAAAATAGATCTTCAAGAGAAATATTGGAAATGATGGTAAAGTATAGACTTATAAGGTTA
Organism: Zanthoxylum bungeanum; assembly: GCA_019454045.1. NCBI lineage: Eukaryota > Viridiplantae > Streptophyta > Magnoliopsida > Sapindales > Rutaceae > Zanthoxylum > Zanthoxylum bungeanum. The sequence goes on from SKCR01021827.1 coordinate 53,054, forward strand.
GACTAGTGGAGAAAGTAAATACTTAAAAACAAGGAATTGATTATGATGAAACCTTTTTACCTGTAGTTATACTAGATTCCGTTAGAATTCTTTTAACTATAGTAGCTTACTATGACTATGAGATGATTATGATATTTGGAAAATGGATATCAAAACAACTTTTCTAAATAGATTTCTTGAGGAAGAAATTTATATGAAACAGTCAGAAGGTTTTATATATAATGGATATAGTCATAAAGTATGCAAGATTCAAAGATCAATATATGGTCTGAATCAAGCATTTAAAAGTTGGAATCTACAATTTGATAATTCAATCAAAACTTATGGTTTCATCAAAAATATAGATGAGCTATGTGTTTACAAAAAGTTTAACTGGAGCGTCATCGCATTCTTGATATTAAATGTGGATGGCATATTACTATTAGGAAATGATGTTGCTATAATGACATCAGTCACTGTTTGGTTATCCAAAACATTCTCAATGAAAGACTTGAGAGATGTAACATACATTCTTGATATAAGAATCTATAGAGATAGATCCATAAGAATGATTGGTTTATCCCAAAGTCTGTACATAGAGAAAGTGCTCAAAAGATTCAACATTTTAGACTCTAAGAGAGGCTTGTTTCCTTGTAGGCATGAAATTCATATAATAGATCGATGAGTTCTAATACACCTCAAGAAAGAGCACACATGAGTCAAATACTATATGCATCTGCCACAGGTAGTCTCATGTAAGTCATTTTTATATAAGATCAGACATTACATTTGTTGTTAGTGTAAAAAGTAATTTCCAGTCCGACCTAGGAGAAAATCATTGGATAGTAGTTAAGGCAATCCTCAAGTACTTATGAAAGACTAAGGATATGATATTGACTTATGAATCACCGGAACGGAAAGTAGAAAGGTTTACGGATTAGACTTTCAGACAGACACTTATGATTATAAGTCAACCTTTGGATTCATTTTCTTAAGTAATTGAGGATCAGTCAGTTGGAAGAGCGCCCAACAATCAACTATTGCGAACTCCATTACTGAGTCTAAATACATAACGGTTTCGAAAGCAGCAAATGAAGTTGTTTGGATGAAGAAGGTCATTACAGAACTAGGTATGGTTCCAACCATTGAAGATGCATTCCTTTTGAACTGCGACAATAATGAGGATATAACACAAGACAAAGAACCAAGGTCGCACCAGAAATCTAAACACATTCAAAGAAAGTATAACATACTTAAGGAATATGTTGGAGATGGACATATCTTTGTTCAGAAAAAAACCTTTGTTGATAATGTAGCTTTTCCAATCACAAAGCCAATGAGCCAAGAACAAATGAAGCGTCATCTTGAGAAGATGGGCATTGGGTATCATAATAACTAGATTTAGTACAAATGTGAGTTTGTTAAAGAATATGCCCTAAAACTTGTTATAGATGTTATGATTTAAGGCATAATATTTTATAATACAGTTTATTATTTATTAATAAAAGATATTTATTTTCTACATATCGTTATATCCATATTTCATGTGTATGTCCAGAGACATTGTGTCAGATAAATATCGTTAATCCAAAAGACATTTTTGATTATAAGAGTTAATGATATTTATACGAATAAGTCTTAAATTAAGTTTTCGGTAAAATGTGATTATTATACAGGATAATAATATATCACTCGACCAATATTATTGTGTGTCGCCTACGTTGACATTTGATGTTAACATAATGGATGATAAGTCTCATATCATAATACATTAATGGCATTATATCATTTGACTTGAGATCACATGCTAACTTGTACGATAATATTATGGTTCAATAGTATATCATCATTCGACTAGCCAATAGGAGTGTCATAAATATCTAAATTCGGCCCAAATTCAGACAACCTGGATGGACCGGGTACGATAAGACCCAGCTCCGTAAAAAAAAATTTGTGGATTCGGGTCTTTAAATTTAAGACCCGGATCTAACCGGGTCCATATACGGGTCCGGGTGATTATGGACCGGGTACCATGGACCCGGTTTAAAAAAAAAGTATAGGTACCATGGACCCGGTTTAAAAAAAGTATAAAAAATAAAAATAAGAATCCCTAATCTAGCTTCATCTTCATCTCACGCAGTCACGCTCTCACTTTCTCAGCCACCAGCGACAGTGACCAGCCACATTCAATCACCTTGTGTTGTTTATGTTATTTAGGAAAAAAAATTCTTTGTAGTTTGTTTATGTTATGTACTTGTGTTGAAAGTTCAACCTTAAGTATTTTTATGTGTTTTGTAATTTCTAATATGTATTCAAACTTGTTGTAGAAGTGCTTGCGGATTTGGATCCGGGATGGTCTTGAGCTATTAACGTACGAAGTCATGTGTGCTTGAAGAAGAGATCCAATAACTTTGATAATAAAAGATAAAGATGTTTTAAGGAAACTCAAAGATGTAGATACAAGTTTTTGGTCAAAGTAGTTGATATATTAGAGATATCAAATCCACAAGATCGAGTTTTAAAATATATCGAGTGAATAGGATTTGACCTAACCATGATCCTAAACTCGATAAGGAACATAAATATCAAAAGGAATGAGATGACATGCTCCAAGTGTATTCTAACAGGTCATATATTTTCCCACTTCATTTATCAAATAGGGGCCATAACATACTACTAGACGTTTACCAATGATCTGTGGGATATCATAGACATGAAATATTAAAGAGTTAATGTCATTCAACTTTTATTCGATAATGAACCTAGGACCGTCGCACAAATACAATTCTCGTCTATATTATAACTCCAATAATGTTTATTAAAAGTTAATAAATGATTATTTTGGCAATTAATATGAAAATTAGATTTTAATGAAAATATGATTTCCTAATAAAATTAGGATATTCGGAATATTTTGGAAATATTAATTTGATTATAAATTTGAAATATAAAATTTAGATTCAATTTTTTAAATAAATATTTGATATTTATATTAAATAAATTAAATTAAATTAAATATAATTTTGATTAATTGATAATAAAATTAATTAATGGTTAATTAATTATTAAGCCAAAATAATATTTAATCTATTGTGCCTTAATTTAGTGGGCTAACACCCTATTTAGTTAAGTCCTGTTTAAATTAAATAATCTCTAATCTATGTAAAGAGTGAAAATTCGGCCAAGGGGTAGAGCTTTTCTCTTGGTCAAAATTTCTCTCTCTCTCTCTATCTCTTTGATTGTTACAATTATTCTAAGATTAAATCAAGGAAAGTTGTTTCTTTGATATCTAATCTAGAACTTCAACATCCAAGAAAGAAATATGTTTTCTTTGTTTTCAAAGTGAGAGCGATTTGTTCATAGAAGAGTTTTAGTGTGTCAACTAGAGGTGCAATATTTGGTACACTACTAGTAGGAAAATTCAAAGAAGGAAGTTCAAGAAAGGCTCAAAGAAAGTACAATTGCAATCATGTATGATTTATTTATTGTTGACTTTATTTATATTGATAGATAAAATTAACAGCATGTATGTTTATATTAATTATGATTAATCTAATAACTAATTTGTTTACATCAATAGCGATATAATCACGATCTTTAAAGTGGTTATGTAAGAAAAATTTAATTTCTAAGAAAAAATTAATTTCTAATCACATGAATGCTTCCGAGCTAATCCCATAACGGTCTATTTTCTTCATTTCATTAAAATATAAAATTTAAAAAACTCAATATTCAATCCTCCATGTACTAAAAAAAAACTTATAAATTAATGTTTAACAAACAAACTTTCTTTTTATTAATAAAAAATAATCATTTTTTGCATTTTTATCAAACATCATGTCTTGAGTAACATGCACAACAAATAAAATATAAAAATTTTTATTGCTGAATTAGGCAAGATAAAAGATAATAAATTAGACAATTCCACCAAACTCAACTATAAGACGGATAAAAAAAATTGTTTGTTAAACTTTCATTGATAAATTTTATTAGTATAAGTATGATTAAACATTGGGCTTTAATTTTTATTGTTAATTATCTTTTTATTAGCGTGATGCAAATATCGTACCCACAACTAGGGATGACAATTCGCCCACAAACCCGCAAAAATTCCACTCATAATATGTAGAATTTGGTAAATATTTAAGCGGTTTTGGTTATTTAAAATAAAACTAGCTGTGTGTTTGGTAATTAAGCAAAACTAGTTGATACCCATTGGTGGTATCCGCTACCCGCAAGTTTAATTTTTTTTATTTTTTTTATTTTATATCTTTAGGGTAAAAACATCTCTCATATAAAAGGACTCACTAACTTACAATTTTTGAATTATTCTCTCTTAATATTTTTGAATTGCTTTTGGTCATGATTCAATAATTTTGATGATATGAATTTAACATAATGAATGATATTCAACTAGTGATTCATAGATATAATTGTGATAATATGAATTTGACATTATGTTATAAGTATTTTAAACTTTTATTTATGTGTCATAATTTAAAAACTGTCAAATACATTTTTTTTTTTTTTTTAATGTTATGAAAAGTATCAATGTTTAATTAAAAAGATTGTATTATTAAGAGAGTAAGAGAATTCCATAAATTAAAAACCCGCAAAAAACCCGCTAGGTACCAGTACGGGTTTGGTAATTTATTTTTTTAATGCGAGTGCGAATTTGGTAATGAAATTAAAACCCGCAACGGGTATGGTGCAGGTTTGATAATTTATTATATCTCCGGGTGCGGGTTGGTAATGACAAACCTGCACCAAACCCTACCCACTGCCACCCTACCGAAAACAAATTGAATATGCCTTTAATTATTACAAAAAAATCAACATCCTCATAAGAAAACTCAAATTCGTGATCTCAAAAATAAGACAAAAAATGTGCCAATCACTCAACAAATAAATAAATTGTGTATATATTTAATTAATTTAAAATGTATTATTGTTTCACTACTTTAGAAATTTCAAAATAAAAAATAAGTATTGAGTATAATATTTCATCATTATATCTTTACAAATTTTATATTTTACTATAAAATATTATATTTTTCTACAAAAAAATTTTAGGGGAATAACAAATAGGTACAAGAAGTATCATGATAAAATATTTTATTATTGCGATAAAATATAAGGTTTTTTAAAAATATAATATTAAAATGTAAGGTTTTATATTAAAATGTTACACTTTAATACTTTTTATATCCATTTGTTATTTTCTAATTTCTAAAATAGTGAAAAAATAATAAGTATTTAGACAATGGTAGAAACATGTTATCCCCAAGAGGCATGTCTTGGTGACGTAGGGCTCGAGATCTCACTTTGAGGTTCTTGATTCAAATTCACGGAGTGCGTTTCTTGTAAGAGTTTGGGACAGTGGATGGTTTTATCTGCTCCGTTTAAGCCAAAAATAAATGATTTGACGACGAGATTTCCAACGATTTTTAAAAAAAATGTTAACATATAAATTCAATACAATTGCCACTATGGATAATAGTATAGTGGTTTCATATCTTTAAGGTAAATTTAAGTGTTAGATTGAAACCTTAAGTAGACGACTTAGAGTGTGTGATTTTTTTTTTTTTTAAAAAAATCTAATATTGTTACATTTTAGTTTGAGTCTTTAATGATACTTATGAGCATGTGATTTCTTTTTTTTTTTTTTTAAAAAAAAAAATCCAATACTGTAGCATGCACAACATCAATATAATGTTAATTAATAATATTTTATAGAGGAGGACAAAAAATAATTGAAACTGAAAAATAGAACCGAATATGAGAAAATTGAACTGAAATGATAATTTTTTTAGTTAAAAAATAACTGTTTTTTTAATTAAAAAACCAATCTGAAACGAATTAGAATAAGTTTTTAAACTAAAAATCCAAACTGGATTGAATCAAGTGAATAATTACTTTATCGATTTTTTAAAGTTTGATCTTATTGTCTTTTATTTTATAATTATATTTGTTATATTATTTAATTTATTTGATATTTAGTGATGATAAATTTCATGAAATATTTATAATTTTTTTACTTGTTTATTATTCTTTTTATTTTCCTACATTTTAATTAATTATCTTCCCTAATTTTTTTTTTTTTATCTATCTTTATTAAATTTCTTTACTTGAAATTTGGCCCAGTTTGTTAAAAAGGGGGAAAAATTATTTTACTCAACTGATTTTTGTTTTCCATTAAGTCGTACCGTTGACTTAAAAATATATATATTTAAAGTTTGACATGCACACCGACACGTTTGACTATCACCCATTCATTGACATTCAAACATATCCTATTGTTTTCTTAATTATTTGATTCTTATCATAAATATTTAAAAAATATATATATTTATGATTATTTATTTGCAGAAATAAATAAATGGTAATTAATTAACAAATTTCCCCTTGAATAATGCTACATTTCCGGAACTTAATTTTAAAAGATCCATTCACGGCGAAATCGTAATCATCATAGGCATTTAAAAAACATAATAATAGTAATACAACCTCATTTGAAATGTGTATTTTATAGGGGTGGCAATTTGAGTTAGAATTTATTTATTCGTTTGTTTCGATTCGCTTTAAAGTGAATACAAAATTGAAAAATTGATTCGTTTAATAAATGAGTCAATTCGATTCGTTTATTAAACGAATCGAATTCGAATTTAAGCTCATTAATTCGTTTAAGATTTGTTTTATTATTTTTATTTACTAGTTCTTGTTAATTTTCAATTAAGATTCGAGAAATTATAGCTAATTACCATAGAAAAAGTAATATTTTTGATATTTGGTGAGGTATTTTTAGTAAATATATTAATTACATATTTCATATGTATATATTTATGAAGAATTAATGTAAATCAAATGTGGTAAAATATTTTATTAAATAATATCATGACTAAACGAATAAACGAATATTCATTTTCGATTCGTTTAATAAACGAATCGAATACGAATCCATCACATTTTGATTCGTTTAATAAACGAATCGAATACGAATCCATCACATTTTGATCCGATTCGTTTAGGATCCGATTCGTTGATTCGTTTTGCCACCCCTAATATTTTACTACAAATTTTAAAATATCTAGTGCTATTATTTCAATCTTGATTCTATATTAATTTGGTTTATGTTAAAATTAAAATAATCTTATTTGTATTCAAGCCTTGGCAACATTTATTTATTTACTGAAGTTTGAATAAATCTAAAGTTGAATTTTAATTGTGTGTAAAGTGATATACACTTTTAAGTGTGCATTGATCATTTTTATAAAAAAACAGATGTGAAATTCCTAATAAGGACACCAATTTTCCCCTACTGTTTCATTATCTTTCATGTAACCTCTTATGTTTTTATAATACCGCACTACCTTCTCACCTAAAAAACAAAAGTTCTTTTATAATTTTACCCTTTAATACTAATATAATAAATTATTAACACCATGATGTATTATTATGTCATTATAATATCATTTAGGCAAAAATGCAAAACTGACCCTATAACTTTCACGTTTTTCCATTTCAGTCCTCTAACTTTCAGTTTTGTCAATTCAGTCCTCTAACTTTCTCTTTTTGTCAATTCAGTCCTCCGTTACAAATCCGTTACTGCTGCCAAAACGACGCCGTTTAACGGAGGACTGAATTGACAAAAATTGAAAGTTAAAGGACTGAATTGATAAAAACTAAAAGTTAGAGGACTGAAATGAAAAAACGTGAAAGTTAGAGGACTGAAATGAAAAAACGTGAAAGTTAGAGGACTGGAATGAAAAAACGTGAAAGTTAGAGGGTCAGTTTTGCATTTTTGCCTAATTTAATTTATGCCATATTAAATTAGTTTTCTTTTTCTTATTTTTTTTTAAATAGTAAAAGAAAAAGAAAATAGGCTACAACTGTTAAGAAAATTAATAAATATAATTTTAATGATAAAAAGAAAAAAATTATATTCCAACATTTACATTTCAAAATGTAATTTTAGAGATTACATTTCAAATATAAGTGATGTATTTTTTAATTTTTAATATTTGATTTGACAATGTAATTTATCAATATAATTTTGATAATGTAATTTATAAATATAATTTTAATGTAATTTAACAGTTAATAAATTAATAGTAATCTCTAAATATTATATTACTACTAATAATAATATAAACTGAAAACAGATTCCAACAATTTAAACAAGTAATTAGTGAGCTAAGTAACAACCCATTCAAATTTTTTTTTTAAAAAAATTCATATTCAATCAATAAATAATTATCTGATGAAGGTCGATCCTGGACAAGCATTATCTTCAACATTTCCGTGATGCATTAGAGATTACTGTTCAATTACATTGAATTATTTTTATTAATTTTCTTAACAGTTGTAGCCTATTTCCTTTTTCTTTTACTATTTAAAAAAAAATAAGAAAAAGAAAACTAATTTAATATGGCATAAATTAAATTAGGCAAAATTACAAAACTGACCCTCTAACTTTCAGTTTTTTCATTTCAGTCCTTTAACTTTCACGTTTTTTTCATTTCAGTCCTCTAACTTTCAGTTTTATCAATTCAGTCCTCTAACTTTCAATTTTTGTCAATTCAGTCCTCCGTTAAACGGCGTCGTTTTGGCAGCAGTAACGGCAGAAGTAACGGAGGACTGAATTGACAAAAATAGAAAGTTAGAGGACTGAATTGACAAAACTGAAAGTTAGAGGACTGAAATGAAAAAACGTGAAAGTTAGAGGGTCAGTTTTACATTTTTGCCTATCATTTATTATCATTAATATTAATACAATTATGGGGTTGCGTTTTTTATAATAATTAGAGCCCATCCTTCATCATCCTATGTTAAATTATTAATTTATTGTTTTTCATGTCAATATAAATAGTATCCAAGGATAAAATTGTAAACAAATCTAAATTTTTGTGTCCATTATAGTACAAAAGTATTATAAAAATATTAGGGATAAGTGTAAATATTATAATAAAAATGACACTCAACTATCTTACTGATTGCTATAATGGCACTTTAATTTATGTATTTTTAGAAATACAAGCGTTAGTTCCTGTTGGACCGTTAAATTTTTATTTATTTATTTATTTATTGAGTCACTTATTGATTAATTTTGAAACAAATTTTTACTATATTGGAATAGTTTTTGGAGTATCAAAGTATTTAATAGTAATCAAATGAAAAATTACTCAAAATTAATGGAAAATATCTAATGATATAAAGTAAAATTTATATTTAAAATTATATGAATAAAGTATCAGGTAGGTAATTTATAAAAATAGTGGAGTGCGAATTCCTATATTAAAATAGTGAGGGGTAAATCTGTTATCTCCCCTCTTAATAACATGTCGGTGAGTAGTTAAAGAGACTTTTGGCGGGCTCACAATCATTCAATAAACAACCAAAGGGTCCACTAAAAACCAAATCAACTTTGAATTCGCTCCATGATTTGGAGATTTTTTTAACGAATCTGCCGCCTCGGGATGAGTTTGTGTGTATTCAGTTGAATATTTTGAGATATATATATATATACTAATTTTTATCCTTGCATGCGGCACAGTGTTACAGTATTTGACCCGTGGCTACGGCATGATGTTACAGAATTAAATGATTTTATTTTTTAATTAAATGATGCCCGTGCCTACGGCACGGCACGGCACGGTGTTACAGAATTAAATGATTTTATTTTTTAATTAAATGATGTCTGTGCCTACGGCACGGTGTTACAGAATTAAATGATTTTATTTTAACTTTCTATTTTTTAATTGAAAATTTAAAAATTTTGACATTTCCATCAATCAATTCACTCTATTTCCTCCAATTACCAATGAAATGATCTGAGCCGTTAATTAAGTCACATAAAGAGAGCCGTTGGATGCACTCTCTTTCTTCCAACACTATTGTGCTTTATAATATATATATATATATATAGGTAGAGAGACGAAGCCATAGGATTTTCTGCTGATGAATTTCATAAAATTTTAAAGGTTTAATTTATAAATTTAAAAGTATTTAGATTATTTATTTACTATTAATAGTTGAAAAAAATTTGGGAGGGTTAGTTGGCCGGTCCCCAATATATAAAGTGTGTGCATGTGTGTGCATGTATGTGTATGTATGCGTGTGTGTATATTATATATATATTTATTTATTTATATTGAATAAGTTAAGGTGCACTTAAAAAAAAATAAGGATTTTAATATATTTGTCTTTTACATATTAAAAAATATGTGTGTCTGTGTTTTATAATATATCTATTAACTTACTCAATTAAAAAATTCATCGTTAGTTCTCAATTCGAATATTTAAAAGTATATTCAGCCTATTTTAGGATTAAAATATTTAGGTCGCAAAATAAAAGAGCTGATCTAATCTAATATGTTTGACATATTTCTCTTCATAAATATTTGATAGTTTTATAGTAGAATTTTCTTGTTTTTATTTATTTTTTTTAAAAAAGGCAATGACACCTTATGATTGATAAAATATTAGGAGATTATTTTATTTAATGATCACTAATTTTTTGAGGTACACAAATTCGTTTTAAAACAAATCTTCGGTCTATACAAAATATAATGTTATGAACATTGAGAAGCTCTTTTATCTGTTTTGGACATCAATCTTGGGGTCGGAGTTCAGTCTCACACGACTTTGTTCCTAAAATGGAGCGTCTCTTTAGATAAAAAAAATATATTTACGGGGTGATTTAGTTCCAGGGGCAATATCGGGATAGTGTTCTCAGAACAATCCTCCTCCAACCGAAAATTTGTTTGGTTATGGGGGACCAAAAACAAATTTAGCAGAAGACGAAACACACACAAGATTGACAAGAGGGTTTTACGTGGTTCGGCGGGATGATCCAGCCTACGTCCACGGGAAAAAAAGTAAAGTGTTACTTTTATTACCAAACCGAGCTCGGCCGACTTGTTTTCAAAGATGGTCTAATGTTACCGAGCTGTTTGCCATTGTGTTGTGTTTTACAAAGGATACTTTTTACTATATTTTTGCTAACCAACTTATACAAATGAGACTGCCCTCCCTTTATATACTAAGAGAAATACTATACTATTCCCATAACTCTATGACGTCAGCTAAGTGGATCTCCGGCAGATTGACGAGCTCTCTGCCCCAACTGCCTAGCCGAAAGCAAGTCTGCCCTCTGACTCTCTGTCACATCACTCTGTTTTGTACACTGCCACACTCAACATTTATGATGACAACTTGTAAAGATCTCTCGTACGACGATGCATATAAGGGGAAAGTCCAAACGGTCATGATCACATGTCGGGTGTCATGAGGATGGCCGAACAACGTGCCGAACCACCCCACCTATTTCCGACCTGACCAAAAATATCTGAGCTCATCCCCGAGATGCTGACTTCTTGGGGGTGAAAAACCACCATCAACATCCATCCACTAGTTCTCAATATCAACGAGTTAGCGAGCTGATGCCGGGAACTATAAAAAAGATGGTGGTGCTAAGATTAGTACGAAAGCAGACCCGAGCCATAAAATACATCTGCCTCGGCGGTATTAAACCAGACCCGAGCCATAAAACACCTCGGACTCAGCGGTACTAAAGCAGACCCTAATCATAAAATACCTCGGTCTTGGCGGTACTAAAGTACAACCCGAGCCATAAAAAACCTCGACCTCGATGGTACTATAGCAGGCCCGAGCCATAAAACACTTCGGCCTCTATGTGGGCCATAATAAACAAGCACAGATAAACAAGTGTTTATTTAAGAAATGAAAAGTCTTACTCATATTCTTGGGATCTACTGCTCTTCTTACAACTCTTTGAGGGTCATTATAAGAGAGGCTCTATTGAAAATATCCTCTCAGCATTACAAGTACCAACCTATTGACTGTCACTATCAGCATTGGTCGGCATCCACAGCCACTTGGTCTATGCATTCATCCAGGTGGCCTTTTTTTACCAGGTCTTCCATCTGCTCTTGCAGGTTCTTGCATCTATCTGTGGCATGTCCACTTACATTATGGTACATACAATAAGCCCTAATGTTTCCCTCTTCAATCGAGAACCTCCTCATGTCAGGCTCGGCCAATTGACCTTTATTATGGATTTCCCAAACTATCTGGACGAGAGGTCTGTTTAGGGGGTGCATACTGTCCCCCCGCGACATGGTTGACTTGGACAGACGACCTCATTTCTTGAACTTGATTATCCTGAGGCGTCAACATGAGATCCTTCTGCCTCAAGACTGATCTCTTCATATTTCTGCCCAAATCCCGCTGATTTTCTACCTGAGTATCTTGGTCCTCCGGGTGCCCCATTCTCGGGCAATCTTCTCCTCTTCCTCCATTAGCACAAATTTTCTTACCTGCTCCAAAGTTATGGCATAGTCTGGTATTTCTTGGATCCTCAGGTGGGACCATAATTTCCCAATCTTGAGAGCTCCCTTAAAACTTTCCAAGGCTCCGCGGATTCATACGCCCCTACCTCTAACACCAAGCTATGATATCGTTAACAATATTTTGAGGGGCTCATCATCTTTCTGCTTCATTATCCTTAACGAACCTATCGTCTTCCTAAGCACACATGCTCATTTGAAATACCGAATAAAGGATTTTATCCTCTGATAGAAACTAATGATGCCTCATGGAGTCAAATTTCTGAACCATAAATTACGGGTCCGCCCAGGGTTAAAAGAACACCTTGTAGATGGCCTCTCCCACCATCCCTTGAACCTCCATTAGCAAAACACAAACCTTTCGCGACATGGGATTTGGGGTCGGTATGACCATTGTAGGGGTCCGGAGACGGCATGGTGAACCGTCTAGAGAACTCTACTGACAAGATCCCTTCCGTGAAGGGGGAGGCTTCGTCTCCGTCCTGACCATCTCCATTATCTGCCTTCATATTTTCTTCATACTTTCTCATTTCTTTCCTGAACCAGTCCTTCGTCTGGTTTTCAGTATTATCACGCTGCCTCCCATCCGAGCACAACGTCCTCCGTGGCTAGACACCTATCGATTCCCCATCATGTCTTCCATGCTTGTCCTTATTAAAATGTGGGCCCTTACTGGAAGACTCCGAAGTTTACCTCTCTTCTTCTTCTTCTTCCCAAACTCTTTCTGTCTGCAAGGCTCTAGCTACAAGTACAGATCTCACCCTCTGGTGATCCCTCCCCTTGGGCTCATTATCTCCACCAATGCCTACAACCTCATTCCCTTCGCTATCTCATCTCTCATCTGGCTTAGACCTGTCTCAAACTTTTCATCGTTCATCTTTTCTAGCCATTCCAGCTTTTCCATCATGGCCTTCATGGAGGCCTGGTTTGTCTCAATTTTCCTTTCTCATGTTTTCTTTCATTCTCTCCATCGACTCCGTCGTTGAACTCTTCGACGATCTGTGATTCCCATCTCTTGCCATTGTCTTACTACGTAAGTTACTTTTTGCTTGAGTCCCCACAGACGGCACCAACTATTGACAAGTGATTTTAGTTCCAGAGGCAATATCGGGATAGTGCTCCCGAGACAATCCTCCTCCAATAGTTAATTTATTTGGTTATGGGGGACCAAAAGTAAATTTAGCATAAGACGAAACTCACACAAGATTGACTTCGGGGTTTTATATGGTTCAACGAGATAATCCAGCCTACGTCTACGGGAACAAAGTAGAGTGTTACTTTTATTACCAAACCGAGCTCGACCGACCTGTTTTCAAGAGTGGTCTAATGTTACTGAGCTGTTTGCCTTTGTGTTGTGTTTTACAAAGGATAATTTTTACGATATTTTTTCTAACCAACCTATAAAAATGAGATTATATTCCCTTTATATACTAAGAGAAATACTACACTATTCACATATCTCTATGATGTCAGCAAGTGGATCTCCGGCGGAGTGACGAGCTCTATGCCCCAACTACCTAGCCGAAAGCAAGCCTGCTCTCTGACTCCCTGCCACATCACCCTATTTTATACTCTGCCACACTCAACATTTATGATGACAGTCTAAAAAATCTCTCGTACAGCGATGCATATTAGAGGGAAAGGTCCAAACGGTCCTGATCACACGTCGGGTGTCATGAGGATGGCCGAACAGCATGCCGAACTACCCCCACCTATTTCCGACCTGACTAAAAATATCTGAGCTCATCCTCGGGATGCTGACTTCTTGGGGTGAAAAACCACCATCAATAATATATATATTTAAATTTTGGATCAGTCTATGGATCCAATCTGGTAAGAGGGTCATAGATCGGAGGTCGATCTAGGATCAATATTTTTATTATTATTTTTTTTATAAAATATAAAAAAACCAAAAATTAAAATTAAAAACACACATACATATATATAAAAACCAAAAATTAAAATTAAAATACACACATACATACATACACACATACATGAGATCAACTATAAAAAAAATTGCAACCATTTTACCACACTCAAAAACTTTGTTATCCTTATTCTTTAAAATGAGGACAAAATTAAAACGTGGAGTAAAAATGAGAGTTATTTTTTTTGTTTGCAATTTTGTTGATATATTTTTTCAATGTGAAGGTAGTTACAAGTTTGACTCTTCAATTTTAACTATAAACTCGTAGATCTTTTGGCCAGAAATCAAAGTAAATCTTTTGTTTTTTTAATTGGTAAATGATAAATCTTCCTACCTTTTTATAAGTATCCGGATAACTCCTGAGTATGTGTATAAGAGCTTCACCATATACAACATAAATATTTAAGTTTTGTTGATGGTGGTTTTCCACCCCAAGAAGTCAGCATTCCGAGGATGAGCTAGGATATTTTTGGTCAGGTCGGAAATAGGTGGGGTTGTTCGGTATATTGTTTATCCATCCTCATGACACCCGACGTGTGATCAAAACTGTTTGGAATTTTCCCTCTGATATGTATCGATGTACGAGATATCTTTACAGGCTGTCATCATAAATGTTGAGTGTGACAGTGTATAAAACATAGTGATGTGATAGAAAGTCAGAGGTCAGGCTTGCTTTCGGCTAGGCAGTTGTGTTAGTATTCCTAGAACATGCCAAAGATCTATTAAGCATGATTATGTGTGAATAAGATCATTAAAAGGTGCGGAATGACTTACAATGATCGGATTTAAATTTCAAAATTTTGTGTTGTGTTCTTGAAGCTCCAAGCTTTGTGTGTAGATTCCAACCCTTGAGTGAGTTACCTATCACCTTTGTTAACTCCTTGAAGTTCTAGCTTGATTGATTTTGCAGCAAAATCAAAGAAGAGAGGAAGAGAGATTCACGCCCAAAGATAGGGTTCTTGAGTGTGTTTTGTTTGTCTTGTGTGTTGGATGAGAGAGACTTGCATTTGGTAAAGGGTTTTTACCCTTTTCACCAAAACCAAGTAGTTGGGGCCTTGGTTTCACTTAACCAAAACCAATTGGTTGGAAAGTAAGTGGTTTTGGCATAAATACCAACCACTTTCCCAACCACCACTTCACACATGTGAAGTGGGCCCTACATTTTGAATTCAAAATTCAAAAGGTCTCTACGAATATTTACCGCGGCTCGAATCCGTTTAATCCAACTAAATGAATTTTCATCGCTAAATAATTAAATCTAATTTAATTAAATAACGATGCCTCGTAAATATATTACGAATACCGTTTACGAATTAATTCTAAATTAATCTATTCACTTGTATTAAAGTCCGACTTTAATTTCGTATTGAAATTTAATTCCAATTAATATATCCGATATATTAATTTTAGCCCATATAAATAAATTAAATGGAAAAAATCAAATTTAACTATTAAATTTATTTTACCAATTAATTCCAAATTAATCGCGTTCTCTCTCTTCCGAACCCATTTAATCACAGATTAAATAATGCCTCAATTAATCCCAGATTAATTTTCTCTCTCTTAATTAATCCCAGATTAATTCTAATCGAGTCATTTGTCATCGGTGAATCTTTGGAAAGTGACCCAAGAGACCCCTGTATATGATGGAAGTAATCCAGTTGTCGGACTATCCGAACACGTGCGTAACTCGTACCATGTGCCTATCGATTTACAAGACATGGTTGGCTTTTAGCAAAGTACCCTGCCTACCCAATTCTCCAGAAATATTCTTAATAGAATATTTAATCCTTTTCAGGCGTAGTATACGTAGTATTGTGTATAGTGATCCAGTATCAGATATCACATGTAAGGTCTGAGGCTGGAGTAGTGTCTATCCCGTGTGAAACATAAATCGGATCACAAGCAACTAGTCTCTTTAATCGGATAATCATGACCTTATCACATTATCCCGATGGTTGCAACACATTAGAGTACCAGTCTTGTATCCCTGCGTGATCATCATCTCCATATGACTGAAGTGATACTTCCATCTTGACATCACACCCAATACTCTACGATTCTCAATAAGCCCAGAAGAGACGTACACAGAACCTGTTAAAGTTCCGGATGACCAAAACCAAAACGTATTGATTGTCACAAGTATTAGCGATGCAAGTCTCAGGTTAAGACCAAATACACCTACCCTGAATCGGATTCCCATAGACACATAGTCATACTACCAATGGGATTCCGCCGGGGGGGTCTATCCGGAGCGAAGTTGTTCCCGTACCATCGGTAAACACAACCTCCTATCACACTTGTATAAGTATCCAATACTTAAATATATGAGAACTATGTCATTATGCTCCCACAACGTGCACATGTGCAATGCTAGTCTATTCGCATTATCGATGTCTAGTCTCGATAATACTACGACTAGGGATATTTAATGATTAAACCTTAGTGGATTGATACTTTCTCATATCTTATAGTCCGGAACTAATCATAAGGACTTTTATCATTTATATATTCAAATAATCTATTTACAAAATGATAAAATAGTAATTTCTATTGTCACATAGTTAATTTGTATAAAAAACACAATGTCTTTTACAAATAGTGACGCTATGGGTCATCAATTCTAACAATCTCCCACTTGGAATATAGTCAGTCACTCAAGCATCTAACACATGAACTATGTACGTGTCACTCAAACTTTTGCTGTGAAATAACTTTCGTCAGCGGATCTGTAATGTTATCCTCTGATACGACTTTCTCGATCTTCACGTCGCCACGATGTATGATCTCACGAATCAGATGGAAACGTAGAAGAACATGTTTGGATCATTGATGAGACCGCGGTTCATTAGTCTGCGTTATAGCCCCGTTATTGTCACAATACAATGGAATGGGCTCAGCTGTTAACTGAACTACTCCTAATCCAATTAGGAATTTACGGATCCAAACTACCTCATTTGCTGCTTCAACTGCAGCAATATATTCCGCTTCTGTTGTTGAATCGGCAACAGTCTCTTACTTGGAAGATTTCCAGCTTACTGCTCCGTTGTTCAAACAAAATGTGTACCCGGATTGCGACTTAGAATCGTCTTTATCGGTTTGGAAACTTACATCGGTATACCCAGTTACCTCAAGTTCTCCATCTCCATAGATTAAGAAAGCATCCTTAGTTCGACTAGGATACTTAAGGAAGTTCTTAACCGCTATCCAGTGACCATCACCTGGATCTGCCTGATAGCGACTGCACATGCTCAAAGTATACGAGACATCAGGTCGCGTATATATCATGGCATACATGATCGATCCGACTGCCGAAGTGAATGAGATCCAACTCATGTTGTCTCCCTCATCTTGAGTTTTAGGACACATGCCCTTTGATAGAGTGACGCCATGTGATACTAGTAATAGTCCCCTCTTGGACTGATCCATGTTGAATCTCTTCAACATTTTGTCAATGTACGTGCTCTGGGAGAGTCCAAGCATCTTTCTAGATCTATCACGGTAGATCTTTATTCCCAGAATAAAGGCTGCTTCTCCCAGATCTTTCATGGAGAATTTTAATGAAAGCCGAGCTTTCACCAATTGTAGCATAGGAATGTCATTTCCCATAAGTAATACATCATCAACATAAAGGACATGAATTTCAGTGCGCTCCCACTAACCTTCTTATATACACAAGGATCATCCCAATTTTGAATGAAATCATATTCTTTTATGATCTCATCAAAACGTTGGTTCCAAGAACGCGATGTTTGCTTCAATCCATAAATGGATTGATTTAATTTACAAACCTTATTTGCATGTTTTAGTGCGATAAAAACGTCATGCTGTTGCATATAAACATCCTCCAAAAGGTTTCCGTTAAGGAAAGCGGTTTTGACGTCCATCTGCCATATCTCGTAATCGAAATATGCAGCAATAGCAAGCATAATCCGAATGGATTTAATTATGGCAACTGGAGAAAACGTTTGGTTGTAATCGACACCATGTCGTTGACGATACCCTTTCGCTACAAGCCTAGCTTTGTACGTTTGTATGTTGCCATCCATGTCAATCTTCTTCTTGAAGAGCCATTTGCAACTAATATGCTTTACGCCTTCTGGTGCATCAACCAGTGCCCATACTTGGTTTGGTATACATGGAATCCATTTCGGATTTCATGACCTCTTGCCATAAAGCGGAGTCGATACCTTGTATCGCTTCCTCATGCATAGTCGACTCATTATCCTCAATGAGATTAACATGTACATGAGGTGAGTTCAGAAACCAATATCTCTCAGGTTGTATTCTGACTCTCTTCGATCTACGTGGTTCTTGTGTATTAGAAGATTATGGTACAGTTTCATCTCTGATGAACTGTTCATGTTCCGTTTGGGAATTAGTGCTAGGAACAGTATCACTCCAATTTTCATCGAGTTCTACTTTCCTCCCACTTACCACTGCATTTAGGAATTCTCTTTCGAGGAAAACCGTATGTAGAGTAATAAATACTTTGTTCTCTTTTGGGTTGTAGAAATAATATCCTTTGGTTTCCCTAGGATAGCCTACAAATAGACAGTTATCTGATTTGGGTTCTAGTTTGGTACCATCCAAACGTTTAACGTATGCCAAAAATCCCCAAATCTTTAAGAATGAGAAACTCAATTTCTTTATTGTCCATATCTCATACAGAGTCTATTGAACAGACTTTGACGGAACCTTATTCAAAATAAGTATTGCACTGTTCAATGCATATCCCCAGAAGGAAATAGGTAGCTCTGTGGACTCATCATCGACCTTACCATGTCCAACAAAGTTCGGTTTCTCCATTCGGACATACCGTTTAATTGAGGTGTTCTGGGAGGAGTCCACCGTGAAAGAATACCATGTTCTTTCAAGTAATCAAGAAACGCATTGCTTAAGTATTCGCCACCACAGTCCGACCGTAATGTCTTAATACTTTTGCAAAGGTTTCCGACTTGTGTCTCATAAGATACACATAACCATAACGCGATGCATCATCCATAAAGGTTACGAAGTATTCACAGCCACCTCTAGCCTGGCTAGACATGGGCCCACATACGTCACTATGAACGAAGGCTAACAGTTCGGTGGCATGTACACCTTTACCGCTAAAAGGTGTTTTAGGCATTTTGCCTAATAAACAAGATTCGCAGATGTTATATAAATTTGGATCAAATCCGTCCAAATACCCACCCTTCGAAAGTGTGGATATGCGAGTCTTGTTAATATATCACAGACGACAATGCCACATATAAGTTTCATCCGTGTTACTTAGTTTAAGCCTTTTGTTTGTTATATTATAGGTTTGAGATCCATTTATATTCAAAATATAAAGACCATTATTAGCATCAACAGAACATATCTCAAAATCATCTTTATAAACAAAACACCCAGTGTTTTGGAATTCAAAAGTGTACCCGCATTGGGTCAAACAAGATACAAAGATAATATTTCTAGTCAAACTAGGTACATAATAAACGTCTGATCATGAAAGTACATGCCCTGAGGGCAGTTCCAAAAGGTAGGTCCAACAGCCAAAACAACGACTCTAGTCTCATTTCCAACTCGGAGGTCGATATTTCTTGAAGTCAGTCTCATGCTAATCTGCAGATCCTGCACATCAGTACATATATGAGTACCACATCCAGAATCAAAAATCTAATTCTTAAAACTAGAAGTAGACATGTTTATCTCAATAACAAACATACTTGAAGTCGGTGCCTTGCCCGCTTTCTTATCCTTCATTTGCGCCTTGTACTCACGGCAGTCATGCTTCTAGTGACCCCGTTTGCTACACTGCAGGTAGACATCTTAGGATTTATTCCTTGCCTTCCCAGAAGTCTTTGACGATTTAGCCTTGCCATTCTTCTTCTTCTTCTTCTTTATACCTCTAGTCGCCTTGGGCCAATCCCTTGGAGACTGAGATGTTGAAGCGAAGTACGCCTCATGCTTTTTGCCCTTCATGAGCTCTTTCTTTGCTTCTTTAAGCATAGCCATCAACTATCAAAGAGTGTCTTCTTGGTTCAACATGTTATAGTTCATGATGAACCCGCTCCAGTTGTCAGGAAGAGACAGTAAGATCAAATCTATAGAAGTCTCAGCCTTGAAGACTATGCCTAGCTGTCCCAACTGTTCAATGTCAGCAATCATCTGTGATACATGATGTTCAACAGATGTACCCTCTGACATGCGAGAGCAAAAGAGCTTCTTCTGTAACTCATACTTCTGCGACCTAAGGTTAGATCGATGAAGGTCCTTCAATTTCATAATCATCTCATAGGGATCCAATCCCTTGTTCTGACGATGAAACTGCAAGGTCATTGCAGCAAGCATGGTGAATTGAACAGTTGAGTTGTCATCGCTAAGAGTCTTCTAAAGCTCAAGCTCAAGCGGCTGCTCATTTCCGGGCTTAGGCCCAAGAGGTCTCTCTATCGTATAAAGCATTCTCTTAGCCCCCAGAACAATCCCGAGGTTCATATCCCAGTCAGGAAAGTTTGAACCATTATAAACATTATCGCCCATGATAATGTCCCTAACTCCGATCTTTCTAGCCATCTTAATTGCAATAGTCAAACTATTCAATTAACGATATTTGGGTACAGTCCAACTGTTACAAAAAAAAAGAATATTAGTCCAACTAATAAATATATAAAATGACGAAATAATTTGAAAGCGCGTTATGCCAAGTATTTGAATGAAATTGAAAATTCAATACTAGCCTCCACTATTTTTTGGCGAGCCTCTAACCATCTGTTGAGTACTCGGGAAACCTAGTTTCCTAGTGGGCTAGGATCCCGTTAAATAACACACAACCTTGACTTTGGCCAACAAGCTGTATGATATTTAACTAGGTAGATCCCTAAGATCAATTGGATCTCATCCAATTCCTAGATCCGGTAGGTGGACCTCCAAGTCCGAAACATATATACAATATATATGCCAATATATCTAATATATGTGCCTAACCTTTTTTCCTCTGAATCAATTAAGCATTGGCTTTGGCTCAACAAGCTTAATAATTCCAGTTAAGCGGGACCCATTGACTTTGGAAAGCTTCGTAATCCATGTCGATGAACAAGAAGTGATCTTGACTTTGGCCAACAAATCACAACTTGCCCAAGTCATGCGATATGGAACAAAGCCTTCATGATTCAAACACATCCGCGATGGGCAAAGGTCTTGACTTTGGCCAACAAACCAATGCCAATCTTGGATCTTGAGAATGAATCACTTAATAGAAGGAAAACGCTTAATATTTGTTGAGGGTTTTTCGTTTAATTGGCAATCAATTAATTATCTTTGATTAGGTCTCATCATACACCCTTAAGCATGCATTCTAAAAGCATAATAAGGCATGATAAATAAATTAATAATGATATGCGGATGGATATCTCACAAATTATTCCTAGAACAAATCACTCCATTTTCTCTCCCCAGCTAGCACTATTCTAACTTCTACCAAATTACATAATACATCAAAGAAACCTCATTAACATTGAGGGGAATTGGTGAGAAGAGAATTATAAAGAATAAGGAGATAATAGGCTGGACACGCAGGTCCAATTAATAAATTCTAAAATTACAATAATTTCCAAAATTGCCTTCACCTTCTAATATCCATCCGATATATATTATGTAAACAACACATTCATGTATTCACACAAAGCATGTTATTCAATCAATCTAATCCAATTAATTAATCTTTGAATTAACGACCATCCAATGTTCAAACAACGATTTGATTTGCGCGAGTCCAACTCGTTTAAGAATAAATACTTAAAGTACGTATTCTTGAATTATATCGAACTATAATTTTAAATCTAATTTATTTGTATTCGATACTAATTCTAATTTAATTCCAAATTAAAAACTTACACTTATTTATGTGCCTTAAAGACTTGGATTCCAAATCCATTCTTAATGGGTCTCAAAGGCCCAATAACATCCAATGCTATTTTAATTAAAGTCCAATAGGCTTTTAATTGATTCTTAAGGCATGAGTTTTGGCCATAATGGATCAAACCCAAAATGCCAAGGCCCAAATAGGAATCACCTTATTGCCAAAAAATCAATTTAGGCTCATTAGGCCCAATTAAATTCTTTAAAGGCCCAAGTGATATATTTGGACTTTATGGAATTGGTTTTGGGCCCAATTGGATCCAATCCAAATGTCCAAAACCAAACTTGGTCTAACCAAGCCCATTAAGCCCAAATACACACTTTTAGCCCAATTCAAAATTAAAGGCTAATTATTATAATTTCAATATTCCAAATATCATAATTATTATAATTAAAGTGTACTAGCCATGATTAATTAATTAAGCTAATATTTCCAAAACACCAATTAAACTAATTAATCATGCTTTAATTAATCAATTTATGTTCAACACAAATTGAAGCAAAACATCTCATTTCATGCTTATCATGCTCATTGAATTTAACATAATCTTTATCGATTTTGATTTCAATCTAATCAAACCAACAATCAATATTTATATCATGCATTAAACACATCCAATGTTGCAAAATCAAAAAATTCAATGTGCAGTCCACTGCCTAGGGTATTCGGCCAAGCTAATGATTTTAGGATTTTTGATCCAATCAATTTATCTCAAATCTAATCATACATAACTCTAAGTTAACATAATCTAAGCATACTCAAACATTCAATTTGAAGAAATCATGCTCAAAACATAAAAACCCCAATTTAAAGTCTCACGAACCCTAGAAAATTCATGCTTAAAATTGGCTCATGATACCATTGTTAGTGTTCCTAGAACATGCCAAGGATCTATTAAGCATGATTATGTGTGAATAAGATCATTAAAAGGTGCGAAATGAATTACAATGAACGGATTTGAATTCAAAATTTTGTGTTGTGTTCTTGAAGCTCCAAGCTTTGTGTGTAGATTCCACCTTGAGTGAGTTTCCATATCACCTTTGGTAACTCCTTGAAGTGCTAGCTTGATTGATTTTGTAACAAAATCAAAGAAGATAGGAAAAGAGGTTCACGCCCAAAGCTAGGGTTCTTGAGTGTGTTTTGCTTGTCTTGTGTATTGGATGAGAGAGGCTTGCATTTGATAAAGGGTTTTTACTATTTTCACCCAAACCAAGTAGTTGGGTCTTGGTTTCACTTAAACCAAAACCAAGTGGTTGGAAAGTAAGTGGTTTTTGCATAAATGCCAACCACTCTCCCAACCACCACTTCACATATGTGAAGTGGGCCCCACATTTTGAATTCAAAATTCAAAAGGTCTCTACGAATATTTGCCGTGGCTCGAATCTGTTTAATCCGACTAAACGAATTTTCATCGCTAAATAATTAAATCTAATTTAATTAAATAACGATACCTCACAAATATATTACGAATGCCGTTTACGAATTAATTCTAAATTAATCCGTTCGCTCGTATTAAAGTCTGCTTTAATTTCGTATTGAAATTTAATTCCAATTAATATATCTGATATATTAATTTTAGCCCATATAAATAAATTAAATAGAAAAAATCAAATTTAACTATTAAATTTATTTTACCGATTAATTCCAAATTAATCGCGTTCTCTCTCTTCCGAACCCATTTAATCCCAGATTAAATAATGCATCAATTAATTACAGATTAATTTTATCTCTCTCTTAATTAATCCCAGATTAATTCTAATCAAGTCAACCGTCATCGGTGAATCTTTGGGAAGCGACCCAAGAGACCCCTGGATATGTTGGCAGTAAATCCGGTTGTCGGACTATCCGAACAAGTGCGTACCTCGTACCACGTGCCTACCAATTTACAAGACATGGTTGGCTTTTAGAAAAGCACCGTGCATACCCAATTCTCCAGAAATATTCTTAATGGAATATATAATCTTTTTCAGGCGTAGTATACCTAGTATTATGTATAATGATCCAATATCGGATGTCACATGCAAGGCCTGGGGCTGGAGTAGTGTCTGTCCCGTACGAAGCATATATCGGATCACAAGCAACTAGTCTCTTTAATCGGATAATCATGACCTTGTCACATCATCCCGATGGTTGCAACACATTAGAGTACCAGTTCTGTATCCCTGCGTGATCATCATCTCCATATGACTGAAGTGATACTTCCATCTTGACATCACACCCAATACTCTACGATTCTCAATAAACCCAAAAGAGGCGTACACAGAACCTGTTAAAGTTTCGGACGATCAAAACCAAAGCGTATTGATTGTCGCAAGTATTAGCGATGCAAGTCTCAAGTTAAGACCAAATACACCTACCCTGAATCGGATTCCCATAGACACATAGTCATACTATAATGGGATTCCGAGGGGTCTATCCGGAGCTAAGCTATTCCCGTACCATCGGTAAACACAACCTCCTATCACACTTGCATAAGTATCCAATACTTAAATATATGAGAACTATGTCGTTATGCTCTCACAACGCGCACAAGTGCAATACTAGTCTATTTCATATTATCGATGTCCAGTCTCGATAATACTACGACTATGAATATTTAATGATTAAACCTTAGTGGATTGATACTGTCTCATATCTTATAATCCGGAACTAATCATAAAGACTTTTATCATTTATATATTCAAGTAATCTAATTACAAAATGATAAAATAGCAAAATGTCTTTTACAAATAGTGATGCTATGGGTCATAATTGTCTAACAAGTTGGGACAGAGAGCCCGTCAATCCGTCGGAGATCCACTTGGCTGACGTTATAGAGATATGAGAATAATGTAGTATTTCTCTTAGTATATAAAGGGAGAGTAGTCTCATTTGTATATGTTGGTTAGTAAAAATCTCGTAAAAAGTATCATTTGTAAAACACAACACAAAGACAAACAGCTCGGTAACATTTGACCACCCTTGAAAACAGGTCAACCGAGCTCGGTTTGGTAATAAAAATAACACTCTACTTTGTTCCCCGTGAACGTAGGCTGGATCATCCCGCCGAACCACGTAAAACCCTCTTGTTAATCTTGTGTGTGTTTCGTCTTTTGTTAAATTTTCTTTTGGTCCCCCATAACCAAATAAATTCACGGTTGGAGGAGGATTGTCCTGGGAGCACTATCCCAATTTTGCCACTGGAACTAAAATCACCCGTCAACAAGTTTCAATAATAAATTGAACTCATATCATTTAGTTGCTTAAATTTCTTGGTATATTCATTTCAACCAACTATGTTAACGTCATGTAGAAGTTGTTTTTAAGGAGAATCAACACAGACAACTAGAGGTGAGCAAAATTGATTTCGGTTCTAGTTCCACATGGAATTGAAACCTAGTCGGAAAAAAATCGGTTTCTAACTAAGTGGAACTGAAACCTACCCATTAAATAAGGTACCCTGTTAATCGGTTCCCATTCGATTCCGCATGGAACCAGAACCTACCTAATTAAATAAAGTATCCTATTTATCGGTTCCAATTCGGTTCCGATCTGGTTCTGATTTACCTTATTTATTTATTATTGTCAAACTTTGAAAATATAATTATTTCTCACACTTGAATATTACATAATATTTTTGGTAACTGTGCATACAGAAATAAAGTAATAAATAATATTTCATATTACATAATATTTTTGACTCAATACATAATATTATTGTAGGAAGTGCATGTGTTTAAAATGAGTTTTAATTGAGTAATGAAATTGAGTTTTAATTTGGGTTATGAAATTGAGTTTTAAAATTGGTTATGAAATTGAGTTTAAATTTGGCTTTAATTTGGGTTATGAAATTGAATTTTAAAAATGATTATAAAATTGGGTTTAAATTCGATTCTAAAAATAGGTTCTAATCCGGTTTCGGTTCCGTCCATAACAGAATCGGAACCGAACCATTTAAATTTGGTTCTTCAATTTTGGAACCGGAACTGGTCCGATTTCAAACCCGAAAAATCGATATGATTCTAACCAATTCCGAATAGAGTTGGAGCCGCTGCTCAACTCTACAGACGATCAGTTAGGGTCGATATAAAATTAGAGTATCTGAATCCCGAGAAATTTAATTTTTTAATAAATAATATAACTCATATAATTTTTATTTTTTTTATACTTAATGGTCTCATTTTATAAAATCTTATAAAATTCAAAAAACTCATACTGCCCCGATGCCTTGGGCTAATCAAAGAAAATCTTATCAAAGTACCGCAAGTATTTGACTATTTATCTTTTGAATTTGACTTCTTTTTTTTTTTTTTTTTTTATGGATGAAAGTTTATTTTTAATAAAATTCAAGACCGACGTGAATTAGTGTGTGTAGTTTAATATGGGGTAGAAATTGAACACGTCCAATTCACGAGTCATCATGATTATACTTGACTTAGAGAGAGAGAGAGCGAGCGATCAAGAACATAATCAACATATCCCATGCCGTCTATTTGTTCTCTCACGTGATTCTTGATTTCGATTTCTTTTTCTTTTTTCTTTTTTTGTTTTTATTATTAATTTTTTAATTTGACATTTCAAATTTAATGCATTCAACATAAAATTTCACGTTGTTAAAAAAATATTTAACTTTTTGATATATAGATTTGGTGGTTTTTAACCATTTATTAGGTGAATACGAGCGCTATAAATATATGATGGGTTTTCATCACTATTACAGTGAAAATTGGCAACTATGGAAATAATAAACAATTCTAACATGAATATAAATTTATATTATAGAAGTTACAAAAAAAAAAATCACTAGTCTTCTGAATTACTATTTTCTTAAAACAGAATTGTCGATTATACAGTGTTTAAGATCGAAATCGATATCTCTTCATAGGATAAAATATAATTTGATAATTTTGAAATACTGTCAAATTACTTAAGCGATCTCACATATACGTAGAACTTGAACGAAAGGAAAGTAAAATGCTTTTGTTTCAAAAGTGCCTTATGCTCACTGTTGTGTGTTATATTTTATAGAATAAGGAAAAAATTTTCCAATTTCATAACAGAAGGATTAGTTGGATTTAATCTGTATTGAATTCTATATTCAATAGGCACATTATGAGCTGGTGCTATTATAATAAATGAAAAGTCAGCAAAAATTAAAAGGAAATCAATAAAACATTGGCTAACCCGGACGGGCTTGATTTAGGTCACATTCGTGTATGTAGGACGTGCGGATGTACATTGGTTCAATGCGATTTGGGTTGTGATTTTCATCGTATATAAGGATGCGTGTAGAGGGAGCCTCTATTCACAAATACTTACCATTCTACAATCAAGTAACAGTATACAAACCCTTTTAGGCTTAATTACTTTTCCTAAGTCAGAAAAGTTTAATTTCTTTTTATTTTCCTTCTCAATGGGTGTAACGACGGGAAATTCTGACTATTGATACACTGTGAGATGAGTATCACATAATATAAATTATGATTAGAAACATATGTTGGGGTTTTTGGGGTCGGGGCGCAGCGGAAGTGCGGGTTCGGGCGAAATCGTATTTTAAAACTTTTAAAATGCCGAATAAATTATTCAATATCCAATACAAATAATTTATTCATATTTCACCTTAACCTATATATTCAATATCATATATTAACATAAATAATGAGAAAACTCGTGAAACTTTTACGAAAACCGTTTTTCCGCAAAACTGCCGAAAACGCGTTTTTGACCGTACCGACTACCCGACACTTATGGAAACTGCCCAGGTCAGCTCCAATAGTGTCGAGGCAGTTCATGGGCTGCCTGAACAGTGACAGAATCATTATTTTCACAGCCGTCACCCGGTTGGCTCAAAATCCACCCGGTAACGCCGTTTTAGGCCGTTTTCGCTTATTCCAAGTCCGAAACACATTCCGGCAATTGTGCCAACTCCCAAAACACATCCATTACATTCATATGACATTAAAATCATCACAAAAATTCCAGTTTTAACAGATCTGATCAGGAACCAAAATTAATGAATTTTTCATGCTTTAAATCCGAATTTACAAGATTAATCAAATTAATCAATACACCAAATGAGTCCCACCACATATGAACAAATCTAGAACAATTCTAGGCTATCAAATAGTGGATTAATAACTCTAGAATGGCAACTAATTATCCAACAATAATTTGAATAAATTGGATATAAATTACAATAATTCACTCCAATATACTTCACACATGCATCAATCATCTCCAATTTATCCACCAAATCACAAAGCCTCAATTTTAATAAGTGAAGGAAAACCCTAGAACTATTCTAGGAATCACAAGAATATGAAACCAAATTTCTAAGCTCAAGAGTATTGAGAGTTACCTTTAATTTCTCCTTCCCTAAGCTTTATTATCTTGTTTTCCTTTTCTTTAAGCTTGATCCAACAAGCAAAAATAAAGAACCCATTTCTTAAAGGCTCACGACATTAGCAGTAAAAGGAGAAGATGAAGACTTTAAAAATATTCAAATGAAAAAGCTCTCATTGGTTTCGGCAGCAGCCACACTTTTGAAAAAATAATAATTTGTTTCTTATATAGCCAAACCAACCGACTTTGACATGGTCAAAAAAGGGGAAAATTTTGTCATTTGTTTATTTAAGAAATTAAATTAATTTCACTTTATAATTGTCCAATCAAAATTAGACATAAATAAAATTCATGCCACATCAACCAATTATAATCCACCATTTGTTATAACAATTATAATAAATGGATAAGGTTGGAAAAAAAAATAATTATTTAAGTATTTAACCATTAAATAATTAAACAATTAATTTACACAAATATATGTATTTTATTTACAATAAATAACAAATACATATATTTTTGGCATGTGTCAAAATCTCATTTGACAAATAATTAATGTGTATCTAATCGTATTATATATCAAATACAAATACACAATAATTATTTACGGACAAAATTCCCTAATTGCATGTGTTATCATTTAACGATTAAACGATCCGAATTAACTCATTTAATCCGATGAAGCATTATGAATAATCCATATTATTCATATCGAGTTGCCCAAGTGCTCAACGAGTACACTTCATATTGTGGGACTCTCTAAGTTTAGGTTTATCCGTCACGAAATCCAATTTCGTGTCCATAATCCACCCACTCATCGATTATGACGACCACGGATAATCTGCTAAACTATACAAGTCGAGGTCATAACATACGTATAATCCCTCCGTCACAGGCCATCCGTATAATACCTGGGATATAGATCAGAACGTCAAATCCGTTCGGTATAATACAGTCGACTTTCAATTTACGATCTCTAAATAACATTCGGAACTGGTTTCCGATGTTATACCATGGCCATGGATTTACTAGATCATAAAGACGTGAGGATGCCTATACCCTGTACACAGGACTGACGGATCCTATCTTAATACGCACTGGATATCATGAGCATCAGTCCACACCCAACGAACAGGCGGAGGTCTGATCTAAATAGATCGGTGACGTGACTGCCATCAAAGTATGGAGGAGGATAACTCATATATCCTACTGTGGTATCTCAAGTCAAAGGACCACTATGCTCGCTCAACTCGAGAAGGTTCCTATTGACGTTGGTGTACCATCTATTAGGAAACCTTCAGTGAGTCGTTCAGTGTCTTATCAAATAAACACCTACATGTCTATACGAGTCTCCCGAGACTCAAGGTTCACTGGGATAAACCATCGGACCAAGTCACGATATACGACATGTACTGGTCTCAGCAGATTTTACTAACCGACCCGTTTCAGTAAATCTTGACCAGGAACTTTATTTAAGGATATACATCTTATAATGCGCTTCCCAATGTCAATTACAAACTACGTTGTAACTGCGCACTATATCGTAAATCCTAGGGTCTTTGTCTAATATACACGTATCACTGAACCAGATTCAGTTTCGATCTAATCGTAATCAGATAACTAATCTTAATTAGATCGAATAGGTGTATAAAAGACAAGGGTGCTACCACTAAAATTAGTAATATTATGGAAAATACAATTACTCGTATTTATGAATCAGTCATAAATACGATCCGGATTGGCACTCGAAGCACCAACCCTAACAATTTCTCCCACTTGCTCTAGTGTCAATCCCCAGTATCCTATACACATCTTAATGTGTATCACATACTGTGGCCCTCAAGAGCTCACCAGCACTCAAGAGGTAGGCATCAACAAGTGAGTCTGCTTTATTAAATCGAGTCTGTCCAACAAACCCAACCGTTTTCCTTAACAGCATCATTCATATTCTGTAGAATCCAAATTCTTCATCAATATGACTCGGATGGTATATCAGTATTGTGCTATAGCTACTAAGTTGTCTATGTATTTAGAAATCAAATCCAAATACTTTGAGACAACCGCAAGCACCACACTAATATGAAGACTTCTAATCTATGAGGTTACTATGCAACTTCATAAGTCAATACTTCAAAAGTTGCAACTGATTCCACTAGTTCAGTAGAATTAACAGTGACACTCCCCTATATCTTTTCTGACTTTATATGACATAGATTATCTAATGTCATAATTAGAATTAAACTAATCTGACCTTATGGTTGCTGACTAAATTCTCCATGAATACGAAACTCGTTCTTAATATCTCAAAGATCAAAAGAACATGTTTCGAGATCCATCATACGGTCTGCAGTATATCAAAATAACTCGTAACAATTATGATTAAATTGATATATTTAATCGCACATAATATAGTATTCATTACGTCATCATCCTATGATGCATAAGATTGACTAGACATTCCAATCAATCTAGCTTTCGACAAAGGAATCATTCTTTACGAAAGATGAATATTATATATATAAAAAGACACGTTAACTGTCAAACGTTATACTAGCTGTCATACAGATAGTCTTGATGTGTCATTTATTAGATCGTATCTAATATGCGACTAATGGGAGTATCTCACAAGTCTCTTAGTTTTATATCTTATATAAAACTTTATATCAAATATAACAGAGACTACTCCCACTGTTTACACGGAGAAAATAAGACTCATGATATATAATACTAGAAAGAAATTTGTACGCTCCCACTGACCCTACTGACAAAAAAACGTATTCTCTATATTTTGATAGAACCAGACAATCTGACTAATATCAAAATCAGAGAACAGAGATTTCCGAAAAGCTTATCTGAGTCTACAATAGGCTCTTTAAACTAGTATATCAAACGGTGATCTTACCAGAATACAAACTCTAGGGCCATTCCAGAACGAATTCTTCAAACAAAGAAATCACAACGGATCTCTCATTCGAAGAAATCACTCAAGAACGCCACTTTGTATTCTTTAGCCAAAATACACTGTTTAATATCAACATTAACCAATAGATCCTTAATTGTCCAATCAGTACGACAAACTTCCTCAGAATCTACAATAGACTACTGAATATAACTTATTCACTGTCATACTACAAAGGTCAAACCTTTACAAGCTCATTCCGCCTTCGCTGTGTAAACAATTTGCACATCTCATGAACAATTCATGACGGAAGCCCAATCAAGTTCTAAACTTGATCATAGTAAGCTATGAACAATCTTAATTTATGGTTCAATACTAAATTCCGGAATCGATATCAAATATCGTTCCCACTATAAGTTTTAGGATAATTTTCTTCAATAAGAAAACAACAGAATCATTAAGTATCAAATACCTTGTAAATGATTCTGACATCCTATTATACTTATACGGAAGTCGTCTAAGGGTCTTTTCATCTTATTAATTACGTAGTTCCATTACAGTTTATCACTCTCTCATTTGACTTCACTAAGTCAAGTCATTTCTACAATCGTCAACATCCAATGTCGACAACCAAGTAATAAAATAATTTTATTACTCGGGATCGTAGAAAAGATATTCTATCAAATAGAATACAATATTCTATTAAATATAATAAATGATAAACCTTTTACTCGTACATCCGAGGCACAAATACTTTCACTTATATAACCATTATACAAAAGAAAGATTCAAATCTTAAACTTTTCAAGATTCAAATTTTCTACTATATATATCATATATGTATCTGTAGAAACAAATGGAACCTAAATTAAAGAGATGAATTAGTGTTTCTGAAGCATAACCCCAAGAGTATTGAAAACCAATTCGATAACACTCAATATCAACGAATCAAATCATATAAGATTCGATAACTCCAACTGACCAATTCCATCACAATGGAATCGCAAAAGTTTAATATTGAGTAAGATCAAATTCATTAAATAACCTTAGAACTAACTGCCTTAAATTCATCCGTTTGATCAGATCAAACATCTTTGAACAATTCAAAGACGCGCAATCAATTTTAAAGACAAAGTTTTCAACACTACAGATAAAATATCTTTGAACTATTCAAAATACTCTATCTGAGTTTCATTAGAAACATATTGACAGTTCTTGAACAATTCAAGACGTTCAACATATTCTCTATTAGAAACATGTAACTAAGTAATGACAATTCATTAACTAAGTTACAGAGTAAAGAAAACTATCTGTGGCAATTTCTAATTCATTAAAACACATACATCCAATGTATTAGTTTAATAAATCTGTGGTCCAATGACAATCATCAGTTAAATGAGATTTAATCATTTCCTGAATACAATATTCATTAAATGGATAAAGATATGTAGTGTGAACTCATATCAGACTATCATTTACCATAAGGAACAAGCATCCAATGTTTTTACAATAATCTCATAAAGCACGGTTCTAAGTTATTTAAATTACCGAATATATATCTTAATGTTTATCTTTCATTAATGACACTACTAGTCATATTAAAATGTAAACAACTGTTTATACAGAACAAGTAACTATCCAATAGCCTCAAGTTCCGATATCAAATATCAAAACAGTTATTAAACATTATTTTAAATAACTAGACAGGAGATCCGGTATCCAATACACAGTTGTCGTATCGTGAGAATCAATATTCTCTATACACAACTTTACACATCTCATTTCTTAAGCTTTATTATTTGAGCTCAATCATTCACAACAATTGTAAATGATTGACTAGCAAACTGTGTCAGACACGTGACTTCTAAAGGTCACTAAAGCTAAGAAATGTCATTTAAAGATAAACAATACCTAAGGGGTTTTCTTAATGACAGTCAAGAATCTCGAGACATGAACTGATTCATGTCAATTCTTACTGTATAAGAAACTAATCTTTCTAGAAGGATATCCTAAAGCATATATCTATTTAGATTACCTAATCGCGACTTAGAAACTAAGTCACAAACCATCTTGATTTTCAAGAAAATCGGAACAATAATTCCCGATGGTTTGAACTAATCTAACAATATCTAAGTCTACTGTCTTTCTAGAACCTATTCTAGAATAACGCAACCATAAGTAAAGTCAGAAAATCTATTCAAGTAATAAACATGCAGTGGATAAGAAGCATAGATCTATAAACTATATAGATAAAAGGAAAACGAAAGCAGTAAATTCCATAAAATTACGCACCGCTTGAGTTATGGATTTTTAACCCAGCAGTGTCTCCCACTACTTTACGTAACACCGTAATCCCCTACGGACAACGAGAATTCAATAATTAAATCGAATTCCATAGTGAGAGTAGGATCCCATGAATATATTTCGACTCACAGCTTTGGCACGTTCTCGCCTACGTATATTCATTAGGTAGACAACTCTTTGTCAATCACTCACCAGTGACTCCTAGTTTTGGTCCTGACCGTTTCTCACTGTGACAGCTTTGACACGTTCACAGGGAGGCGTATCAAGGCTTCACTTGCCAATGACAAACTCAAGCTACCGATGTAGTCCTGACAGCTTTGGCACGTTCAGGATTTCCACTTTCACTTGAATTTGTCTCTTATCAAATAAGTTCTACCGGCGCAAATGAACTACCATCAACCGTAACTGCACAGCTTTGGCACGATACAGCTATAGCATCAGGAAATCATTTGCATCCGTACTGACAAGGCGGACCAAGAAGCATGTATCCAATACACATTACTTTACAGCCATATTTAAAAGCGGAGATTTTCCTACGGAAGCCATACTCTACATTCAAATGCAGAATTTTAATCTAAATCATTTTCTAAACAATTCAATTCTACCTATAGGAAATATAACTCAATTTAACTATTAAATTTGTTACATTTTCCGTTAGCGAAAAAACTGAAAAGTTAAGAAACATATCTAGATTGCTAGCATGTGCGAACATAAAATTGGATTATATATCAAATATCAAGCATGAATAATGTAATGGATGAAGCATCAGACCTGCTCTGATACCATTTTTGTTGGGTTTTTGGGGTCGGGGCGCAGCGGAAGTGCGGGTTCGGGCGAAATCGTATTTTAAAACTTTTAAAATGCCGAATAAATTATTCAATATCCAATACAAATAATTTATTCATATTTCACCTAAACCTATATATTCAATATCATATATTAACATAAATAATGAGAAAACTCGTGAAACTTTTACGAAAACCGTTTTTTTCCGCAAAACTGCCGAAAACGCGTTTTTGACCGTACCGACTACCCGACACTTATGGAAACTGCCCAGGTCAGATCTCAATAGTGTCGGGGCAGTTCATGGCTGCCTGAACAGTGACAGAATCATTATTTTCACAGCCGTCAACCGGTTGGCTCAAAATCCACCCGGTAACGCCGTTTTAGGCCGTTTTCGCTTATTCCAAGTCCGAAACACATTCCGGCAATTGTGCCAACTCCCAAAAACACATCCATTACATTCATATGACATTAAAATCATCACAAAAATTCCAGTTTTAACAGATCTGATCAGGAACCCAAAATTAATGAATTTTTCATGCTTTAAATCCGAATTTACAAGATTAATCAAATTAATCAATACACCAAATGAGTCCCACCACATATGAACAAATCTAGAACAATTCTAGGCTATCAAATAGTGGATTAATAACTCTAGAATGGCAACTAATTATCCAACAATAATTTGAATAAATTGGATATAAATTACAATAATTCACTCCAATATACTTCACACATGCATCAATCATCTCCAATTTATCCACCAAATCACAAAGCCTCAATTTTAATAAGTGAAGGAAAACCCTAGAACTATTCTAGGAATCACAAGAAATGAACCAAAATTTCTAAGCTCAAGAGTATTGAGAGTTACCTTTAATTTCTCCTTCCCTAAGCTTTATTATCTTGTTTCCTTTTCTTTAAGCTTGATCCAACAAGCAAAATAAAGAACCCATTTCTTAAAGGCTCACGACATTAGCAGTAAAGGGAGAAGATGAAGACTTTAAAATATTCAAATGAAAAAGCTCTCATTGGTTTCGGCAGCAGCCCACACTTTTGAAAAAATAATAATTTGTTTCTTATATAGCCAAAAACCAACCGACTTTGACATGGTCAAAAAAGGGGAAAATTTTGTCATTTGTTTATTAAGAAATTAAATTAATTTCACTTTATAATTGTCCAATCAAAATTAGACATAAATAAAATTCATGCCACATCAACCAATTATAATCCACCATTTGTTATAACAATTATAATAAATGGATAAGGTTGGAAAAAAAAAAATAATTATTTAAGTATTTAACCATTAAATAATTAAACAATTAATTTACACAAATATATGTATTTTATTTACAATAAATAACAAATACATATATTTTTGGCATGTGTCAAAATCTCATTTGACAAATAATTAATGTGTATCTAATCGTATTATATATCAAATACAAATACACAATAATTATTTACGGACAAAATTCCCTAATTGCATGTGTTATCATTTAACGATTAAACGATCCGAATTAACTCATTTAATCCGATGAAGCATTATGAATAATCCATATTATTCATATCGAGTTGCCCAAGTGCTCAACGAGTACACTTCATATTGTGGGACTCTCTAAGTTTAGGTTTATCCGTCACGAAATCCAATTCGTGTCCATAATCCACCCACTCATCGATTATGACGACCACGGATAATCTTGCTAAACTATACAAGTCGAGGTCATAACATACGTATAATCCCTCCGTCACAGGCCATCCGTATAATACCTGGGATATAGATCAGAACGTCAAATCCGTTCGGTATAATACAGTCGACTTTCAATTTACGATCTCTAAATAACATTCGGAACTGGTTTCCGATGTTATACCATGGCCATGGATTTACTAGATCATAAAGACGTGAGGATGCCTATACCCTGTACACAGGACTGACGGATCCTATCTTAATACGCACTGGATATCATGAGCATCAGTCCACACCCAACGAACAGGCGGAGGTCTGATCTAAATAGATCGGTGACGTGACTGCCATCAAAGTATGGAGGATAACTCATATATCCTACTGTGGTATCTCAAGTCAAAGGACCACTATGCTCGCTCAACTCGAGAAGGTTCCTATTGACGTTGTGTGTACCATCTATTAGGAAACCTTCAGTGAGTCGTTCAGTGTCTTATCAAATAAAACACCTACATGTCTATACGAGTCTCCCGAGACTCAAGGTTCACTGGATAAACCATCGGACCAAGTCACGATATACGACATGTACTGGTCTCAGCAGATTTTACTAACCGACCCGTTTCAGTAAATCTTGACCAGGAACTTTATTTAAGGATATACATCTTATAATGCGCTTCCCAATGTCAATTACAAACTACGTTGTAACTGCGCACTATATCGTAAATCCTAGGGTCTTTGTCTAATATACACGTATCACTGAACCAGATTCAGTTTCGATCTAATCGTAATCAGATAACTAATCTTAATTAGATCGAATAGGTGTATAAAAGACAAGGGTGCTACCACTAAAATTAGTAATATTATGGAAATACAATTACTCGTATTTATGAATCAGTCATAAATACGATCCGGATTGGCACTCGAAGCACCAACCCTAACAACATAAACCCTCGTGAGATGACTATCGGTAAATTCTTCGAGAATCCGATATTAAACGTTACAATGTTCCACTACGGACAACCCATGGTATTTGGGATGTAACTTTCTGATATGAACTCATATTTTTATAAATTTTATATCGTCGGAAAGCTGAGATCGAGATCTAAAACTTTTGCATTGAATATGTTTCCAAATTCGGACCAGAAGCGAGTCAAAAATACAAATAAAAAAGTCAAATGAGTAGTACCCGTAGGGTCATTCTAGAGAATCTCCCAAGTTTCTACAAATCTCTCAATTTTCTCATTTTTGACAATTTCAACAAGCCCAAGTATAAAAAAGGCGTCATTATTATCATTTATAAGATTTAGAGAAGAGAGAGAGGGGAGAAACGTATGGAAAGAAGAGGAAGAGAAGGAGAGAGAAGAAGAAGAAGAAGAATAAGAAAAGGGGAAAGAGGAAGAAGAAAAGGAAGAAAGTGGAAGAAGCAAAAAGGAAGGTTGCATCTATGAAACTTAAAGGATGAGGAAAATAAGCATAAAGAAAGTAATGAGACTCGACCCAAATATTGTATATTGAATATTGATGTTTTGATATTCTAATGTATTTGTGATTGTGTGATTTTGAGTGTGATGATGAATGAGTGATGATTGTATCAGGAAATAGTGATTGTAGGAAATCCCTAATTTACTAAGTTTTAGAAATGAGATTAATTAATGATTGTAAGTTGGATATGAGTTGATATTAATAATGCTATTGATTATATTTTAGAGATTGATTGAAGTTAATTGCTTGTGTGGAGATATGGTATAAGTGTTAAGAAGATTGAGTGGAAATCATGATGTTAAGACCCGAATTTGGTCTTGCATCGCGACACAGAACGCTCCGCGATCTGGGAATTTTCCCAGGAATGATTTTGGTATGTTACACGTCACGACGCGAAAGGTTCTTACGTTGTGACACGCACGACAAAAGTTTGGGTATGTCTCTGGACAATTTGCGTTGCCACGCGTGGTTAAATAATTGCCTAAATCAATTTCAAACCATCACAATTTTACCCGAACGCGTTAGAGGCTAGCCTATAAGTATCGTATCAACTCGTATGTACATATTACATCATGTTAAAAGTACAATACCCTCAGAGTGATAGCGCTTACTAGAATAAGAAAATTTTAGTCTAATTCCGTAGTGCGTTTCTAATCTAGTTTAGCCAATGTAGATCATCGCAGGAATCAGAGTTTTCTCAGCAAACGAGTAATGCTAGCCAGATTTCCAAACAGTGAGTGGACACTTTCCCTTAAGTTGATTTTCAGTTTGTTATTTTACATGAACATACTTATTTTCTCGCTTTTAGGGCATTAGCCAATTTCATTAACAGATCACATTATGTTTTGCATATTTTAAGAAATGATTAAAAAGAAATGTTTTCAAAGTTTGATTTTATGATTTTTCGAAGCATGTAAGAAAAACCCACCTCAGTATATAACTTGTATAGACATGGAATTAACGGACATCACATGTGCATATGTAGAGGACTGGGAGGACGGCGATACATAACGGCCTCATACGTTAAGTTTTTCAAAGACAGATAAGTTTTCAGTTATCAATTTTAAGAAAACAGTTTTCAGAAATTCTGATTTTAGAAATAGTTTTTCAAAATAGATCTTTCAGATGTAAATTTACAAAACTAGACTTTTAAAAGCAGATTTCAGAAAGATAAGTTTTATAATAGAGATTTCAGTAAAGGTTTTCAGAAAAAAGTATTCATATAAAGTTATTTCTGGAACTTTAGTTTTAGAACCAAATATATATATATATTTTTGTTGTTTTAATCAGTATTTCAGTTTTTCGTCCACTCACTTAGATCGTATAACGATCTAAATCTCAACTCCCACTTTTCTGTTGTTGTAGGTATTCTCGGAGGAGGAGCTCGGGAGGACGATACTAATGTAGTCACTAGGGTTTGGTGTCCACCAGTTCAAGTAAAGTGAAAGTCCAGTCCAAGTCAAATAGAAGTCATGTATTAGTTTTTGGTTATGTGATAGTCATTGTAAAAGCTTGTGTTATTATGTTTATAGTTACTGATGTTGAGTTTGTGTGTTAAAATTGTTAAACTGGGGCCACGGTCCCATAGATATTATATATAATTAGAGAACATAGTATTAGTAATTGTATATGATTAGAGAGTTAGAGGCTCAAGGGAATAATACGGCCTATTCCCCGCCGGTAACATCTCTCGGATTTGGGATGTTACAAAGATGGTATCAAAGCGTGGTTTAGGGAGTTAGTGATTGCAATGGGTAGAGTGTTGGGGTTTTGCATACGCAGTATTTCCGGGATACTCGTATGCAAGGCACTACCTCTCCAATATCTGATCCTCGAGTACATCCTCAAAGTTCTATAGACAGGTTAGTAAGCCTTCCCAGACTAATCGAATAGTATTCCTTACAAGAACAGCGACATTAGATCCAAGTTAAGAATTCTCCTGTAGTTTTAAGAATTCTCCTGTAGTTATCCTGACTTATTACCAGAAGTCCAGATAAGCTATAAAATTAAAGAGTAAAGATCTAAGAAAAGTCACCAAAAGAAGTGGGAAGAAAGATCTATAAGAAAGTAAATGAGGATGTGCACATGATTAAAGTAACCAGATAATAGAAGAATCATTGACACAAGGTTAGATAATAAAAGATAATACCAGAACTTATAGTAAAGAAGAGTGTAGCAAGCCTAAATAAGAGTAAAATGTCGAGTAGATCTAACTAAAGCTTCTTTCCCCTAAGTAAGATTCATTTCCTTCTCAGAAAATCCTTCAAAGCATATCTAATAGCTCATGAGAACCTCGTATAGATAGCAAGTTCCCCGAATAACCTAGGGTAGCCATAAGGCAGAAGAAACAAGAAATCAGGAATAGTCATAGAGGCTTCTAACAGATGTGAGATTCCATGAAAATGTAGAGATTCTAGATTCCCCAAACCCAGGACCGCAAGCAAATAAGATGAATGATGTTAGAAAAATGATTAGTTGCCTGAACCAAGGAATGCAATAAATAAGGCCCCAACCTACCCAGATCATTTCCCCCATGATTTCAGTCAAGGAAGCTGTCCTGATGGAGGATAGCTCATACCCATCTTACATGAGAAATAGACTCTATCAGGACATAAAGTACTAGAACAAGGATACCGAAACTCATCGAGACATAAGATGTTTGCCCCAGTCTCTACCAGCATAGATATAATAATAATAAGAGAGCCTGATGAATGTTTACCCTAAGAACAGAAACAGAAAGCCATGAAAGGTAGATAACCCAAAAAATAATTCAGGAAGT
Organism: Zanthoxylum bungeanum; assembly: GCA_019454045.1. NCBI lineage: Eukaryota > Viridiplantae > Streptophyta > Magnoliopsida > Sapindales > Rutaceae > Zanthoxylum > Zanthoxylum bungeanum. The sequence continues at coordinate 93,480 of SKCR01021827.1, forward strand.
CTCAGAAGGAATGAAGAAGAGAACCCAGTACAACTCAAAGATTCAGATATGTTAGCACAAGGTTTACAGTATTAGTAGAAGTCCACATGATAGATCAAACTTAGTAGAACCTACAATCAGCCTGAAGTTAGTAGAAATCCGTGAAAGTATACAAGGATAAACTTGAGAGGTTAGAGACATTTATGAGTGATAAGAGTATCAGTATGAACAGTAGAATAGAGTGCCAAAGTCGAAACTTATAATAAGAACGGAGATTGAAGATATATGAGGTAATCAGAAGTATCAGTCACCACTAGCATTGGCAGTACAACTTAGAACCAAAAGTCAAGATATGGAAGTTATAAAGAGTGATGCGAAAGGTAACAAGGAAATTATGTATATTCAGACACATAGTTAACAAAGTGAAAAAGGTAGTAGTGTAGAAAATTGATAATAGTTATGGGACCTCAAGACATGGAGTAGTCGGCTAGGTTCATGTATAATGAATAACGACCATTTCTTATACAAACCATGATTCCAATAAGCATATAGATATCTAACTAGATCATCACCGAGCTTAAGTGTTAACAGAATGTGTACCACAGGATCTCTATGGAATGAATATGCTCACCCCTCAACTTAGAGCCTAGTAAAGAGAAGAATCAGTAAAGAAGAATAATTGATAGATTAGACGAATCACAAGATGGCTAAACAGCCAAGTCGGTGAGTCCAATGAAACATAGATAAGAAGCATAAGATAAAATGGTTCGAAGCCACAATAAGTTGAGCTAAGTCTGGAAGCCACTATTGAATTAAGGAACCCTTAAAGAAGTAAAGACTTAGAAGTAGGAAGAGATCAGCGAGAACAATTCTTAGGAATATAGCTAACAAATTATAAAGAGTCTCATGGTATTGAGTAGAAGGACTAGGTAAATAGTACCTCCTGGACCAAATATTTAGTAGGAGGTGTTCTAAGTAATCAAAGTAGATGGGATTTACAGGAAAGTAAAGAAGTAAGGAGTTTAAGAAACTAAGACAAGGAAAAAAACCTTTGTAACAGAGTAAGTTTTTTAAAGAAGGATAGCAAAGAGAGTGTAACAGTACTCAGAGGAAGAAAATAACGAATTTAGAAGGTTAAAAAATAGAAACTAATCAGTAAGAAGTACAAAGGTAGTGTATGGCTCTAGAAGGATTTCGCAGAAGAGGTGGAGAGATCGATTATTGAAAATGATAAGGAGTAAAGTTGGAGGGGCAACCAGACAGTTTTAGCAGTAGTACTCTAGTATAGGAAAAGACACCGGACATGTATACATGAGAGTCCTAAGCTTCTATATAAAGAATATGTGCCAACAGAACACTATAAACAGATTGGCCTCGGGATAAGTTCCCAATCTCCCAACCCTCGTTAAACAACTGCAGCGAAGATAGACTTTGATGTTCCTCTAAAGATATTCCCAGAGCAAAGAGAATGCGTAGTGGAAAGAGATCCAACTAGAAAACCTTTAGACATAGTATAAGAACAGAACAAAAGCAGAAATAGTTCTAAATGAGAGATCTAGAATAGGAGTTATCTAGATGAAATGATAAAGGTTAAGCAGTGACAAAGATGTAATAGAACATCGTTAAACATAACCAGAGACATATGAGAGATGACATTCTTCGGATAAGGAGACAGAGATATAAACCATAGGCGTTTCAGGAACAGCACAGAACATGAGAGTAGACGAAAAGGTCAACAAGCAAAAGGTTTAGTAATGAAACAGTAAAGGTGCAATGACAGTAAAAGAAAATAATGAGTAAACACTTTAGCTAGGACCAAATCACCACCATCAATGTTAATAACAAGGAATGCAGTTTAGACACTTAAGCCTCAATCCTTATCCAATTAAGGAAGACCACTAGGAAACTACCCAGAATCAATATTTTGAGTACCAGCGTCATCGGTAGACGACATCAGCAAGCTAAGAAGCCCTAAGCCCCCATAGATAAGTAAAAATATTGGAACTTGAAAAGAGAAGCTTATAAGCAGTTTGGCAGGAGAATATAAGAAGTTAAGTAGCTAAGTGATGAGAAAGAATACTAAGATCAAGTTAGACAAGTGGAGCAAAAGGAGTATCGTGAACAAGCATTGCAAATAATGACAAGGACCACTCATGTAAGCTTATCGATTCTGAAAAAAGAGTATTGGAAGCCTGACCATGGAGACGTCAGTATTTTTAGTTAGAGTCAAAGGTACCAGTTATTAAGAACCTGATTAAGTCAAATGGTTGTTAAGCATAACTAAAGATCTAGAGAAAGAGATTTCATGGAGATAAAGAATATTGAGTACAAGTAGAGGTCCATAAATGAGGTAGTTAAGAATACTCAGTGAAGATCTTGATGAAACAAGAACAAGATAATACTTCTCAATAAATAATTTAAAGGATATTCACTAAAACAAGAAACTCTAAAGCAACTTACCAAACAAGACAAGAGGTCTAATACATATATTAAATATTAAGAATAATGGAGAATATTATATACCTACTAGTCAAATGATAAATGATCAGCCAGACCAAGGACTTCGTTGTTAAGTCTAATAGAATCCCCAATAACACAATATAGTTTCAGCTGAATAAACGTTCACATAGACAAATTAGAGTACAACTCTAGTTACGACTTCCAAGTTATGACATTCTAGATTTAGCATGATCATCTCATTGTCTGATGGTGTAATGTTAGCACACAGAAAGTCATCGAGAAGTAGTATTATACAGTGGATAGGATAAAAGAGATGGGCATATAGCCAGTTAGAGCTGGGGGTTTATTAGAAACCCATAAATCCCGTGATCTATGATAAGATCCGAAGTTTAAAGAGGATTCGAGGACGATTCCTATTTAAGGGGAGAGAATTTATAACGACCAGGAATTCTGACTACTGATACACTGTGAGACGAGTGTCACATAATACAAATTATGATTGGAAACATAAATACTCGTGAGATGACTATCGATAAATTCTTCGAGAATCCGATACTAGACGTTATAATGTTCCACTACGGACAGCCCATGATATTTAGGCCATAACTTTCTCATATGAACTTCGATTTTTATAAATTTTATATTATCGGAAATCTGAGATCGACATCTAAAATTTTTACGTTGAATATTTTTTACAAATATGGACCAAAAGAGAGTCGAAAATGTAGATAAAAAATTTCAGATGAATAGTACCCGATTACCTTTTACCGTTTCGTAATTTATTTACTTTGATATGAGACAGTATAAGTCCTTATGATTAGTTCCGGGTTGAGATGATATGAGACAGTATTAATCCATAAAGGTTTAATCATTAAATATCCGTAGTCGTAGTATTATCGAGATTGGACATCGATAATGCGGAATAGACTAGTATTGCACTTGTGCGCGTTGTGAGGGCATAACGACATAATTCTCATATATTTAAGTATTGGATACTTATACAAGTACGATAGGAGGTTGTGTTTTACCAATGGTACGGAAAACAACTTCGCTCTGGATTGACCCCGCGGAATCCCATTGGTAGTATGTATAAGTGTCTATGGGAGTCCGCTTCAGGGTAGGTGCATTTGGTCTTAACCTGAGACTTGCATCGCTAGTACTTGCGACAATCGGTAAACTTTGATTTTGGTCATCCAGGACTTTAACAGGTTCTGTGTACGCCTCTGCTGGGTTTATTGAGAATTGTAGTGTATTGGATGTGATGTCAAGACGGAAGTATCACTTCAGATATATAGAGATGATGATCACGCAGGGATTCAGAACTGGTTCTCTATTGTGTTGCAACCATCAGGATAATATGATAAGGTCATGATTATCTGATTCAAAGAGACTAGTTGCTTGATATCCGATATGTGCTTCGTACGGGGCAGACACTATTCCAGCCCCAGACCTTGCATGTGACATCTGATACTGAATCGCAATACACAATACTACGGTATACTACGCCTGATATAGATCGTATATTCCAGTAAGAATATTCCTGGAGAATTGGGTAGGCATGGTGCTTTGCTAGAAGCCAACCTTGTCTCGTAAATCGGTAAAAATGTAGTACGAGGTACGTATGTGTTCGGATAGTCCGACGACCGTATTTACTGCCAACATATCCAGGGATCTCTTGGGTCGCTTTCCGAAGATTCACCGATGATGTATGATTCAAATTTAATTAATCTGGGATTAATTACGGAGAGACTTTATCTGGGATAAAGTACTATTTGAAGAGAGAGAAAGATTAATTTGGAATTAATCGACAAAATAATATATTCGATATATTAAACGAAATTGGATTTCGACGTGGAATTAAAATTAGATTTTAATTCAGGCAAACAAATTAATTTAGAATTAATTTATTAGCAATGTGAATAGTAATTTCGCTAGACATAATTATTTAATTACGTCGCGACGAAAGTTCATTAATTCGAAATTAGCGAAACCGAGCCATGAAGTGTTTGCGGGCCCACTCGCATTTTGAATCAAGTGGGGCCCACAAGTCACATCGCGAGTCACATCACTTGTCACTTTAGTGATAGATGTCAAGTCATCTTTTTGGTGAGTGACATGTAGTCACTATTCATGACACAAGTTGGTGAGAGCATTTATTGGTTTTTTGGAGCCAAAAGTGTGTTGACTTTTTGAAAGCCATATACCAAATATTTGGTAACACTTTTTCAGTCATTGTTTTTAGAAAACAAGTTACAAAACACAAAACTCTCTCTCTCTCTCCATTTCTTGCATTGCCGTGAACTCCATCAAGGTGAAGGAAGATTGGATTTTCTTTCATCTTTTGCTAGCACATTCAAAGGATCATTCAAGGTGATAGGGAAGCTTATCTTGGAGCTTGGATTCCTTACAAAGCTTGGAGCTTGTAGAACATCATCAACAAAATATACCATTTGGCCGAATACACCTAAAAAAAGGAGAAAATTTTGTTGAGCATCGCATCCAATCCGATCATTGTAAGTGTGTTTCTGCCATATTTCTTTGTTATATTCATTCTATTTCATGGCTTAATATGATCTTGAAACATCAATAGAAACCAACATGACCTAGATAATCATATTAAATATTTCACCCTTCCCCCAGTGGAAACTAAGTATGAAACGTAAAATAAAAATAAAACAAATAAACTATTATTAAAACTAGAAATAAAAGTACATAATTAAAAATACAAAAATATAAACAAACAAGATACAGTCCTCAGATCTTTATTCAGAACTTTCTGGAAAGTTATGAAAATTCTTAATGAAATCACATTCTATTTATAGGTAAAAAATATATATGCGCGTCGCGACGCAGATAGCCTTGCCCGTCGCGATGCGTTGAGCTGTCAACGCGTTCTTTTGATATCTTGATACGTGTCTACGGAGCGCTGCACATCGCGATGCATAGGTGATCTACGTCGTGACGCATGAATAATAAATGTCGGCAAGCTCATAATAGAGGCGCGCCGTGACGCAAAGAGGTATGCACATCGCAACGCATCATGTGCAGAAATTCCAATTTTGTTCTTTTTCGTCTGATTTTCATCGTTTTAGCCCATATTTGATTTCATTGAGTCCTAAATCCTTATTTATCTACAGAACACACAAAAATACATCAAAAAGTTCATCAAACCCGGGAAACAAAGCTAAATTTTAGGTCAAAGGGGTGGTAAAATGTGATATATTTTCCGCTCATCAACGTTGGTGTAATATCTATTTGGAAATCTTCAGTGAGTCATTCAATGTTTATCAAATAAACACCTACATGTCTATATGTGTCTCCCAAGACTTATGGTTCATTTGGATAAACCATCAGACCAAGTCACGATATACGACATATACTGGTCTCAGGGGATTTTCCTAACCGACCAGTGTTAGTAAATCTTGACCAGGAACTTTATTTGAGGATATACAACTTATAGTGACGCTTCCCTTTGTCAATTAAAAACTACGTTGTAACTACGCACTACATTGTAAATCCTAGGATTTTTGTCTAATATACATGTATCATTAAATCAGATTTAGTTTCAATCTAATAATAATTAGATATGTAATCGTAATTAGATCGAATATGTATATAAAAGACAAGAGGTGCTACCATTAAATAAGTAATATTATGGAAAAAGAAATTGTTCGTATTCATGAATCGGACATAAATATGATCCGGATTGGGACTCCGAGCACCAACCCAAACAATTTCTCTCACTTGCTCTAGTGCCAATCCACGGTATCATATACACATCTAAATATGTATCACATACTCATGGCCCTCAAGAGCTCACCTAGCTCTCAAAAGATAGGCAACAACAAGTAAGTCTGCTATAACAAAATGAGTTTTTCAAACAAACCCAATCGTTTCCTTTAACCATCATCATTCATATTTTGTAAAACCCAAGTTCTACATCAATATGACTCAGATGCGATATCAATATTATGCTATAGCTATTGAGTTGTCTATGTATTCAGGGATCAAATCCAAATAATATACAGACAACCACAAGCACAACACTAATATCAAAACTTGTAACCTATAAGGACACTTTGTAACTTCATAAGTCAATACTTCATAAGTTACAACTAATTCTACTAATTCAGTAGAATCATCTATGACACTCCCACTGTATCTTTTTTGACTTTATATGACGTAGACCATCTAATGTCATAATTAGACTCAAAACTAATCTGACCCTAATGGCTGTAGACTATATTCTCCATGAATAAAAAATTCATTTTTAATATCTCAAATATAACAAAGAACTTGTTTCAAGAAACATCTTATAGTCTACAGCGTATCAAAATAGTTTGTAACTATTATGATTAAATTGATGTCTTTAATCACACATAATATAATATTCATTATGCTATCATCCTATAATAGATAAGATTGATTAGACATTCTAATCAATTTCTCTTTCAACAAAGGAATCATCATTTACGAAAGATAAATACTATAAACAAGAGATACACAAACTGTCAAACAGTTATACTAACTGTCATACAAATAGTTTCATTGTGTCTTTTATTAGATCATATATAATGCACGACTAATGGGAGTATCTCACAAGTCTCTTATTTTTTTTTATCATTTATAAAATCTTATATCAAATATAATAGAGACTACTCTCACTGCTTTCTCGGAGAAAAAAAGACTTAGGTAAACCTTTACCTTACAAACATTTCATTATTACATTAATAATGATAATGTCGTTAGGATATACAATACTAGAAAGAAATTTGTACGCTCCCACTAACCCTACTATCACATATGTATTCTCTATGATTTGATAAAACCAGACAATCTGACTGATATCAAAAATAAAGAACATGGATTTCCGGAAAGCTCACATGAGTCTACAGTAGGCTCTATAAGCTAGTATACCAAACCATAATTTTAGTAGAATACAAACACCATGGCCATTCCAAAATGAACTCTTCAAACAAAGAAATCACAGTGGATCTCTTATTCAAAGAATCAATTCAAGAACGTCACTTTGCATTCTTTAGCCAAAATATATAGTTTAATATCAACATTAACCATCAGATCTTTAATTGTTCAATTAGTGTGACTAGAGACAAGTTTCCTCAGAATCTATAATAGATTTCTGAGTATAACTTTTCTCACTGTCATACTATAAAGGTCAAAGTTTTAATAAACTCACTTTACTTTTGCTGCGCATATAATTTGCACATCTTATGAATAATTCATAACGAAAGCACAATCAAGTTCAAAACTTGATCATATTAAGCTATGAACAATCTTAGATCTATGGTTTAATGCTAACTTTCGAAATCGATATCAAATATCGATCCCACTACAAGTTATAGGATAATTTTCTTCGATAAGAAAATAATAGAACCATTAAGTATCAAATACTTTGTAAATGATTCTGACATTATATTGGACTTGTATGGAATGAGTCAAAGGGTCTTTTCATCTTATTACTTATATAGTTTCATTTATAGTTTATCACTCTCACATTTAACTTCAATAAGTCAAGTCTTTTCTGCAATAGTTAACATCTGATGTTACACACCAAGTAATAAAATAATTTTATTACTCGGGATCATAAAAAGATATTCTATCAAATAGAATACAATATTCTATTAAATAGAATAAATGATAAACTTTTACTTATACCTTGAGGTGCAAGAACTTTTCAATTATATAACCATTATTCAAAAGAAAATTCAAATCTCAAACTCTTCAAGATTTGAATTTTCTACTTTACATATCATATACGTAACTGTAGAAACTAATGGAACCTGAATTAAATGATGAATTGGTGTTACTGGAGCATATCCCCAAGAATATTGAAACTAATTCGATAAACACTCAATATCAAACGAATCAAATCATATAAGATTCGATTTCTCCCACTGACCAATTCCATCACGATGGAATCGTAGAAGAATAATATGAGAAAGAATTACATTCATTAAATAATTTTAGAACTAATTGCCATAAATTCATATGTTTGATCACATCAAACATCTTTGAACAATTCAAAGAATCATAGTGAATTTTAAAGATACAGTTTTCAAAACTTCAGATCAAATATCTTTGAACCATTCGAAATATTATATCCGCATTTCATCAGAAACATATTGAAAGTTCTCGAACCATTCAAGATGTTCAATATGTATTCTTTTATAAACACGTAACTAAGTAATGAAAACTCATTAACTAAGTTACAAAGCAAAGAAAACTATCTAAGGTAATTTATAATTCATTAAATTACAAATATCCAATGTATTAGTTTAATAAATATATGGTCCAATGACGGTCATTGGTAAATGAGATTTAATCACATTCTCAAATACAATATTCATTAAATGGATAAGAATATGTGGTGTTATCTCATAAAGCATGTTTCTAAATTATTTAGTTAACCGAAAATATTTTTCTTAATGTTTCTTTTTCATCAAGGATGATGAAACTACTAGTCATATTAAAATATGAAATAATTGTTTATAAAGAACAAGTAACATCCAATAGTCACAAGTTTGATATCAAAATATCAAAACAATCATTAAATTAATATTTTAAATAAACAGAAGGGAAGATCTGGTATCTAATTGTAGACATTGCATTTTTGCATAACACCCGATGAGGAGTCTTATATGGAGACAATTCCCTCTTAGTCATGAAAGTCGCGGGAAAAGAACGTTGGAAGGGTAAAGTTGGAAAACACTATTTTTTATGGATTTCTCCGAGTTGTTTCGCTTCGGTTGCTTGCTATACCTCCGTTTCTAAGCTCACCTTAGGCCCAAAACTCCCCTAGACCACATACCTAATCCAAACCAAGCCCAAATACCCAAGTCAACCCAAGTCAAACCAAGTCAACCCAAGTCAAACCAAACCCATGCCCATTAGATGTAATTCACGCCCATTGCCCTTTATTTAGGTAAATTGCACATTAATCACATGTTAAAATCTTGATTAATCCTTACCTAAATAAAAGAAATCAAATAAAATCATACCAAATCAAATCCAATCCCAAATCCTAATTAGGAGATGCATTCCTTATTAGAAACCAATTAGGAGATTCCTTCCTAATCTAAAAAGGAAAGCCTTTCCCCTTTGCCTATAAAAAGAGGCCTTCACCCCCATTCACAACCCTAGCTCACATATCTCCCTCACACGCCCAAAGCACTCTCTTAAGCCTCCATTACACGCCCAAGCATCCCCCTGAACCCTCCATTGCCGCACCTTCAAAATCCAATAGCCTCCATTGCCGCCCCTTCCCTCCATCATCAACACCCTTCACGCCCAAGCCCTAAACTTAACCCTCCATTGCCGAGTTCCAGCCCCCATTCACAGCCCTAAAACACCCTCAAATAAACCTTATTTCCAGCCCTTAAGTTCCGCAAAAAGACCCCCCAAAGCCGCTCCAAATCAGCGCCAAAACAGCCCCTGAAAACGGCTTCACTGCACTGGTGAACTGCTGCGTTTTAGCCGCTGTTCTGGTCAGGTTCCGTGCGTCCCTAGCCCATCAAAACCACCCTAAAACCATCTTAAAACCATCACAAACATCCCCAAAAAGTTTCCCCAAAAAACCTTTACAAACGCACCTCCCGGGACCACCAAAATCACCCAAAACAGTCCAAAAACGCCCAAAACAGTGACCTGAAACGCAGCGACCAAACGGCGGTGAAACGAAGGTAAAACAGCAGCCCGAGCATCAAAACAGCAAGGAAAACAGTGAGCAAACAATCTTGAAAAGTTTCGGATCATTCGCCCTTCCAACGGACTTGGAAAGCACTTCCAAAGATTGACGAAAGAGGTTAGACCTGAGGGTACCTTTTACTTATTTTCTTTTGTTTTATTTTTATTTATTTTAGAATATTATCGCATGAGAGTCGTTTGAAGCATGATGTGATTGTTGGATGAGCGGGATATGTGTTTCCCTTTTGTGGTATATCGGATGGAAACCCGGACGTAAATTCCATAGCCGATTCCGAATGGACGGTAGTATGGTCTGCACTCGGGATACAATACCACGTACCACTTAAGATACACGTATCTCGTCTCATCCAAATTTGTATTCGAGCATGATGTAGTTCTAGGTTGTTTATTTATTATTTTAAGCATGTTTTAACGTAGTTTCGTTATTTAATTTTAAAGCATGATTATGTTCGTTTTATGCATGACGTTTAGTTTAGTTTATATTTATGCTTTAGTCATTATTTGTTTGCATTGGTTCGATGGCTTGCTTAATTGTTCAATGTGTGATATTGCGTGTTTATTGTTTAAAGATTATTTTCAAGCATGCGAACTTAGATTAGGAGTTAGTTAGACGAAAACATATTAGATCTAGGTGATACTTGAACATGATTATTGATTAGATGCGGTCGATTTATTGCGTGAATTATATCATCACAATGACATAAGTAAGGGACCATTCCGAACCCAACGGTTTGAGGTCTTCCCTTGCGAGGGGTGGGGTGAGTGCGGCCTTAAACCTTTGTCCCGGTTCACACCGGGTGGCGACTCCATTATTCTCCGGTTTAGTCCCCGCGGACTACTCCGTACTCTCAACTAGGCCCTGAGTCTAGAACAGCATGCGTCGCCCAGGTTCTGTTGTCTACAGTCTGGCGACTCCACTGGGGATAGAGAATCGGCCTCGAAATCATGTCTTGTGTTGTTTATAATTTATGCATTAGTTGACCGTGTCTGTAGTGGGTTGAGGGGGTTAATCAAAGGCTTAGTTAAAGCTAGGTGATGGTTGGGTGTCTTCCTTCATTCACTACCTTTCGAGGAAAAGCTGTGAAGGCACCTAGGTGATCATTACCCGTAGCTTGTTGTGATAGACTAGTTTGGAGGACTCGTTGTTTATTCCTGACACCAAGCGATAAGAGCCTAAGGGGCTTGGGTATTTAAGTGAGCCTCGCTCCACCCTCCCTCTGGGGAATCTACAACGGGAAATTCATTCGACAGTTAGTCACACACCATAACTCGTTGGCACGTACCGTAAGGTATAAAAAAGGTGCGCTCACTTGGACGTTTGAACCCTTGAGTGGGGAGTCCTAGTTGTGGGCAAACCTTCGTCAGCGAGAGCCTTTGTCCGCGCCCCGTGAACCCACTCATGAACCTTAGCCATAAGAACCCGTAGTTAGACATTTTATAATTAGGTGTGATGGACCACCGTCATTTGGATCCAGTTGGACCTTTTGTCAAAGGGTATGAACTTGTCGGGCCATTTAAACTGGGGCAAGTTCATGTCTTTTAACAGTTGGGCCAAAAGCTTCTAAAATGCCAGTGGGCCATTTATGGGCCTCTTATTATTTGAAATCATTTAGCCATATCACCGCAAAGTGTAGACCTGTTGGGCCTTTTCAACTGGGACAAGTTTGCACCACGCGATGGTGTGATTGAATATTTTAAAATGATAATGGGCCAGTAGTTTATAGTTTTTTTTTTATAATTTTATATATATCCATGCATCGCATACATCTCATGCATCTCATGCATACATGCATCATGTTAACCCTTGTGTCTTAAAAGCCATCATAGATACCCGTTGGGTTAGGAAAAAGAAGTCAGAGCCTTCCTTGGGAAAATCCAGTATATCAGCCGTTTCATCGCTAAGTTGACATCAGTATGTGAGCCCATCTTCAAGTTGTTGAGGAAAGATCAACCAGTGAAATGGAACGAGCAGTGTCAGGAAGCATTTGACAGAATAAGGGAATATTTGGTGAAACCTCCTGTGTTGAAACCCCGAGACAGGGTAGGCCTTTGGTACTTTATTTGGCTATTGAACCTGAAGCGCTGGGGGCGATGATGGTACAAGCCGATGAGACAGGAGTGGAGCATGCTGTCTACTACCTCAGTAAGAAGCTGCTTCCATACGAGGCTCGCTATCAGGAAGTGGAGAAGATTTGTCTAGCAGTAGTATGGGCATCCAAGAAGTTACGCCACTACTTCCAGTCTTACAAGATCCAAGTGGTCGCAAAGGAGAATCCTTTGAAGTACTTGCACTCAGTACCCTCGCTGGTTGGGAAGTTAGGCAGATGGTTAGTGCTGCTGACTGAATTTGACATCGAGTACCTCACCTCCAAGGTAATCAAAGGGCGAGCCGTGGCAGAATTCCTGGCCTTGCAACCTGTTGAAGGAGATCAGTATAAGTTTGAGTTTCCCGACGAGGAAATCCAAGCCATAGCGGTCCAAGGATGGAAAATGTATTTTGACGGAGCAGTGAATTGCAAAGGAGCAGGGATCGGGATTGTAATAGTAACCCCTGAGGGAGAAACCCTGCCTCTGGCCAAGAGGCTAACTTTCGGAGTGACGAATAACATGGCTGAGTACGAAGCGTGTGCTTTCGGATTGACGGCATTGATAGCCTTGAGGGCTAAGAATGTTGAAGTTTTCGGAGACTCGATGTTGGTGATCCGGCAGATGCAAGGAGAATGGGAACTGAAGGAAGAACGGTTGAAGCCGTACTTGTTCCATCTCAGAAGTCTGGCACAGACTATCCCTGATTGTAAATTTCAGCATTTACCGAGAGAGAGGAGAATCAGATGGCAGATGCGTTGGCAACACTGGCCGCAACTTGGGAAAATCCAGAGAAACTGGTAATGAGACCGCTTGTGTTGACAACGGCAAGCAAGCCGGTCTATGAGATAGGTAGAATCCTGGAAGTGGGGGTCGACGACGGGAAGCCTTGGTATTATGACATACAAAGGTATTTGGAGCGCGGGGAATTCCCAGGGGAAGCAAGCAGAAAGGACCGAGTGGCTATTCAGAAGTTGGCCTCTCAGTATGTGAGTTTGAAAGGAGAAATCTACAAGAGGCAGGCAAATGGAATTCAGCTGAAATGCTTAAACAGAGAAGAAGCTCAGAAGGTGATGGACGAGGTACATGCCGGAGTATGCGGGCCGCACATGAACGGATTGAACTTGTCCCGCAAGATTGTGAGACAAGGCTTTTACTGGTCAACCATGGAAGCTGACTGTGCGAAGCTGGTAAAGCACTGTCATGAATGTCAAGCACACGGCAATATGAATCATTTGCCGCACACAGAGTTACATGGGCTGTCAGAGCCATGGCCATTCTCAGCATGGGGAATAGATATGATCGGGGAAATTCGACCGAATGCATCGAATGGGCATCGCTTTATAGTAGTAGCCGTAGACTACTTCTCAAAGTGGGTAGAAGCCGAATCTTTCCGCAATGTTACAGCAAAGCAAATGGCGAAGTTCATAGCTCGGAATGTCATTTGCCGGTATGGTATGCCGCACCATGTGGTCACGGACAATGGAGTCCAATTTCAGGGAGAAACCAAGGCAATGTTACAGAGGTACGGAATCGGCCATCACAAGTCCTCACCTTACAGGCCGCAGGCAAATGGGGCAGTCGAGGCAGCCAACAAGACAATAAAGACGATCTTGGCAAAGATGACTGAGAACTATAAAGACTGGGCTGATAAGCTACCATATGCTCTGTGGGGGTACAGAACATCTGTGAGAACGGCAACAGGAGCCACGCCGTATTCTTTGGTTTATGGAATGGAAGCGGTACTGCCGGTGGAAATGAAGATGCAGTCCATGCGGGTACTCGTAGAAGCAGAATTGCCAGAGCAGGAATGGACCTCGCGAAGGTTTGAACAGTTGGCCCTGATGGATGAAAAGAGGATGAAGTCCTTGCATCACATGCAGATTTATCAGAAAAGGCTGGCTCGAGCATTCAACAAGAAGGTGCGGCCCACCAAGATCAAAAAGGGTGATCTGGTGCTTAAGCAGTCCAAGCCGTCAACAACAGACCCGAGAGGAAAGTTCAGACCAAATTGGGAAGGGCCCTACATTGTTCAGAAGGTAATGGGAAATGGAGCAGTAAGACTGTCAGACTTGGAAGGAAATGAGTTTACCGAGCCCATCAATGTTGACAGATTGAAGCTGTATTTCGCCTGAGGGGCAGAAGACTGGATGGTCACCTGCAGAAGACCTAACCCAACAGGATAAAGAAAAATCATGCATCCATGCATACACATAACCCATTATTGTATTCTTTTTGTTTTCGTGTTTTGTGTTTTGTGTTTTGTATTCACAGGTTTTGAAAAGAGATAAGCCAATCAGAAACAGCGAAAGCACTGTATTGAGTTTGGGTAGAAATCCCGGGGCCGAGGTCCACATCGGTGTTAAGGTTCAGATGGTGAATTGTGGGTTGAGGCCCACCTTGAGTTTGAGTTTTGGGGAATGGATCCCAGGGGGCGAAGCCCACAATGGTCAGCAGTAGAAAGGAAGAATTCCTTTGAGTAAGTGAGTGAGTGAAAAAAAAAAAAAAAAAAAAAAAAAAGTGTGAGAAAGAAGTCTTCGGTAATTTGATATATGTCCGGTGATGACATTGTGTGCAATAGGTAGAAGCCTTAGAAACGATGAGTGCTGGAAGTGTTCTTCGCCGGTATGCTGAATAGATTGATCTTGATTAGACTCATAAAGCACATGAATATGGGATCTCAACAATAGAAGCCTGAGTGGTTGACGAAATGACTAGCTGAAGAGACAGGAGATCGGTGAATGACCGTTTGCCTGGATGTCCACCCTGAATTACAGACGCTATGATATATGATATGGTCAGAAATAACAAAATGTCTCTGCGAGAAAAGAAAAGAAAAGAAAAGAAAAGACCGCCTATAACCGATAAGCGTGAAGCTACCCATGGGCGAGTATTAGGACCACCATGAGGAGAAATGCTACCTTAAAGGGTAGGTGTGTCAGAAAGAGAAAGAAAAAGAGAAAAATAAAGAAAAGAAAAAAAAAGAGTTCCGAATGAAAAGAATGAGACAAGAGTGCAATATAGAAGACCGTATCATATTGAGTATGCTGAAGTAATCACAGAATGTGATTAAGACATTCAGGTTGGTTAGACCCACTGATCCGATTCTCCGAAGCGAAATCATCGAGTTGGCTTGCTTATG
This sequence comes from Zanthoxylum bungeanum, assembly GCA_019454045.1. Taxonomy (NCBI): domain Eukaryota; kingdom Viridiplantae; phylum Streptophyta; class Magnoliopsida; order Sapindales; family Rutaceae; genus Zanthoxylum; species Zanthoxylum bungeanum. Next base: position 108,871 of record SKCR01021827.1, read on the forward strand.
GAATAAGCTGTGAAAGATCCTTGGCACACACACACTAGGAGTCTAGTTTGGATCACCTATTCAGACGATCGGAGTTGAGCATATCGGGTACTTTGAAGATTCTCTGGCTTTGACACCAAGCATTCGTTGAGGACGAAAATATATCCAATTATCAAGATTATCTTATGAGAGGAATTACAATATGCTAAGAGGAATAGTGGCATCAGTTTCAGTTTCTGCCGAGAATGGTTTGGGGGCGAGGCCCATATCACATCAGTTTCTGCCGAGAATGGCATTCTGGGAGCGAGGCTCACATCAGTTTCAGTTTCTACCGAGAATGGTATTCTGGGGGCGAGGCCCATCCCATATCACATCAGTTTCTGCGAGAGAGGAGAATGGCATTCTGGGAGCGAGGCTCACATCAGTTCAGTTTTTTTTTGCCGAGAATGACATTATGGGAGCGAGGCTCACATCAATTTCAGTTTTGCCGAGGATGGCATTCTGGGGGCGAGGCCCTTATTACATCAGATCATTACAGTCCGGAATGGACAGCTCGGGAATGAGCACGCGAGAATGGCACGCCGAGAATGGCACTCCGGGAATGGAGATAGATTTAGTCCGGGAATGGACAGTCCGGGAATGGACAGCTCGGGAAGGAATGAAGCACGCCGAGAATGGCACTCCGGGAATGGAGATTTAGTCCGGGAATGGACAGTCCGGGAATGGACAGCTCGGGAATGAGCACGCCGAGAATGGCACTCCGGGAATGGAGATTTAGTCCGGGAATGGACAGTCCGGGAATGGACAGCTCGGGAATGAGCACGCCGAGAATGGCACTCCGGGAATGGAGATCGGTTCGGGAATGGACCACAACGATGACAGTTCGGGAATGGACTTCATCACATCATATCACAGCAACACTCCGGGAATGGAGATCGGTTCGGGAATGGACCACAACGATGACAGTTCGGGAATGGACTTCATCACATCATATCACACAAGCAACACTCCGGGAATGGAGATCGGTTCGGGAATGGACCACAACGATGACAGTTCGGGAATGGACTTCATCACATCATATCACAGCAACACTCCGGGAATGGAGATCGGTTCGGGAATGGACCACAACGATGACAGTTCGGGAATGGACTTCATCACATCATATCACAGCAACACTCCGGGAATGGAGATCGGTTCGGGAATGGACCACAACGATGACAGTTCGGGAATGGACTTCATCACATCACATCACAAGCAACACTCCGGGAATGGAGATCGGTTCGGGAATGGACCACAACACGGTGACAGTTCGGGAATGGACTTCACCACACCACAGCACATCAGCGGTTCGGGAATGGACCAGAGGTCGAAGCACCTCAACAACATCAACTCAACACAGCATGGTGAGTCAGGTGGCAGCTGGCGAGCCAGGTAAGTAAAAATGCATTGCACGTACTTTGATAGAACTGTCATTGTCACACACTGCACGAGTCCCATCAAAGTGGGGGCGACTGTAGACATTGCATTTTTGCATAACACCCGATGAGGAGTCTTATATGGAGACAACTCCCTCTTAGTCATGAAAGTCGCGGGAAAAGAACGTTGGAAGGGTAAAGTTGGAAAACACTATTTTTTATGGATTTCTCCGAGTTGTTTCGCTTCGGTTGCTTGCTATACCTCCGTTTCTAAGCTCACCTTAGGCCCAAAACTCCCCTAGACCACATACCTAATCCAAACCAAGCCCAAATACCCAAGTCAACCCAAGTCAAACCAAGTCAACCCAAGTCAAACCAACCCATGCCCATTAGATGTAATTCACGCCCATTGCCCTTTATTTAGGTAAATTGCACATTAATCACATGTTAAAATCTTGATTAATCCTTACCTAAATAAAAGAAATCAAATAAAATCATTACCAAATCAAATCCAATCCCAAATCCTAATTAGGAGATGCATTCCTTATTAGAAACCAATTAGGAGATTCCTTCCTAATCTAAAAAGGAAAGCCTTTCCCCTTTGCCTATAAAAAGAGGCCTTCACCCCCATTCACAACCCTAGCTCACATATCTCCCTCACACGCCCAAAGCACTCTCTTAAGCCTCCATTACACGCCCAAGCATCCCCCTGAACCCTCCATTGCCGCACCTTCAAAATCCAATAGCCTCCATTGCCGCCCCTTCCCTCCATCATCAACACCCTTCACGCCCAAGCCCTAAACTTAACCCTCCATTGCCGAGTTCCAGCCCCCATTCACAGCCCTAAAACACCCTCAAATAAACCTTATTTCCAGCCCTTAAGTTCCGCAAAAAGACCCCCCAAAGCCGCTCCAAATCAGCGCCAAAACAGCCCCTGAAAACGGCTTCACTGCACTGGTGAACTGCCGCGTTTAGCCGCTGTTCTGGTCAGGTTCTGTGCGTCCCTAGCCCATCAAAACCACCCTAAAACCATCTTAAAACCATCACAAAATCCCCAAAAAGTTTCACCAAAAAAACCTTTACAAACGCACCTCCCGGGACCACCAAAATCACCCAAAACAGTCCAAAAACGCCCAAAACAGTGACCTGAAACGCAGCGACCAAACGGCGGTGAAACGAAGGTAAAACAGCAGCCCGAGCATCAAAACAGCAAGGAAAACAGTGAGCAAACAATCTTGAAAAGTTTCGGATCATTCGCCCTTCCAACGGACTTGGAAAGCACTTCCAAAGATTGACGAAAGAGGTTAGACCTGAGGGTACCTTTTACTTATTTTCTTTTGTTTTATTTTTATTTATTTTAGAATATTATCGCATGAGAGTCGTTTGAAGCATGATGTGATTGTTGGATGAGCGGGATATGTGTTTCCCTTTTGTGGTATATCGGATGGAAACCCGGACGTAAATTCCATAGCCGATTCCGAATGGACGGTAGTATGGTCTGCACTCGGGATACAATACCACGTACCACTTAAGATACACGTATCTCGTCTCATCCAAATTTGTATTCGAGCATGATGTAGTTCTAGGTTGTTTATTTATTATTTTAAGCATGTTTTAACGTAGTTTCGTTATTTAATTTTAAAGCATGATTATGTTCGTTTTATGCATGACGTTTAGTTTAGTTTATATTTATGCTTTAGTCATTATTTGTTTGCATTGGTTCGATGGCTTAATTTGTTCAATGTGTGATATTGCGTGTTTATTGTTTAAAGATTTATTTTCAAGCATGCGAACTTAGATTAGGAGTTAGTTAGACGAAAACATGTTAGATCTAGGTGATACTTGAACATGATTATTGATTAGATGCGGTCGATTTATTGCGTGAATTATATCATCACAATGACATAAGTAAGGGACCATTCCGAACCCAACGGTTTGAGGTCTTCCCTTGCGAGGGGTGAGTGCGGCCTTAAACCTTTGTCCCGGTTCACACCGGGTGGCGACTCCATTATTCTCCGGTTTAGTTCCCGCGGGACTACTCCGTACTCTCAACTAGGCCCTGAGTCTAGAACAGCATGCGTCGCCCAGGTTCTGTTGTCTACACTAATTCTTATAGTTGGCTTTGTGAGATCAATATTCTCTAACACAACTATACACATCTCTTGTCGTAGCGTTTTATAATTCACCTTCAACTATTCACAAAACAATGTAATAATTGATTACAAACTGGTCAGACCATTATCTTTAAAGGATTCACTAAAGCAAAGAAATGTCATAATCAGATAAACAAATATCTAATGGGGTTTTCTTAATGTCAGTCAAGATTCTAGAGACATGAACTAATTCACGTCAATTCTTACTGCAAAAGAAACTATTCTTTCTATACTATTATATCCTAAAATGGATATCTATTTAGATTATCTATCGTGACTTAGAAACTAAGTCACTAAACATCTTGATTTTTCAAGAAAATTGGAACAACAGTTCCCGATAGTTTTGACTAATCTAACAATATCCAAGCATACTCTAAATCTAGAACCTATTCTAGAAATCTGCAACCATAATGAATCAGAAAATATATAGATAAATATGTATGTAGTGGATTAGAAGTTTAATTCTATATACATAATAGAATAAAGGAAACAAAAGAGGAAATTTTCAAAATATTATACATTACCTTAGATATGGATTTTTAACCCAGAAGTGCCTCCACTACTTTACATAACACTGTGATCCCCAACGAAAAACGGGAATCCAACAATTAAATTGAGTTCCTGTAAACAACTGGTAGATTTTACTACTGAATACAATTGTACTACTACGTACGGGACAAAGATACATAAAATAAATCATGTTGAGACCTAAAAATACTTATGGAATGATTTTGAGAATGATCGGTTAATCCTTCGAAATTTCGGGACGAGACTGTACCATGTCCCTTTGGACAACCCATGGTATTTTGGGCATAAATTTTTCGTTTGAACTCTGATTTTTATGGATTTTATATCGTCGGAAATTTGAGATCGAGATCTACAACTTCCGTGTTAAACATTTTCCCAAATTTGGACCAGAATTGGGTCAAAAACGTAAGTCAAAAATACCTATGAATAGTAATTTCGGGGTCAAATTGAGAAATCTCGAACTTTCTAGGTTTTTTAATATTTATCTTCATAATTCCAAATATCAAAAGGGTCCTAGTATATAGGGGCATACTATTCACAAATACCTAAATGAGAAGCAAATGGAAAAGAAAGAAAGCAAATTGTCGTGAGAAAGAAAGAAATGAGAAGAAGAAAAGAATAAGAAGAAGAAGAAGAGAAGGAAAGAAAGAAGGAAAGTAGGAAGATGAAGATCATGGAAAGCATTGGAGTCTTTGGGAATCAAATGAAAAGAGGTGAGAAATCACTTGACTCATTTCCTTATTTTTTAAGTTTTTAGTTTTGATAATTAGAATGGGTTCATGGACTTGATAGTGATGATGAGTAAATGATTTTATGTTTAAAGGATGGTAATTGGAGAGGAACTCTAACTAGTTCAATTTTGGGTAAGGTTGGTAAAAGATAAATAAAATACATGTTGATTATGTTGAGTGAGGCATTGGAAGTATAATGAATTATGTGGTAAATTGCTTTAAGTTGGAAAATTTAAAGAAATAATTAGTAATGATAATTGGTGCATAAATGGCTAATTGATGATGATAAGTTAGTAGTTTATTATGTATGAAATTGTTGTGAATTGTTGGATTGTGTATTGAAAGTAGTATGGAAGTTGATTTTAGTGTGCATTGTTCCAACTTCAAAGGAAAGCTTAAGTGTTGAGTTAGTAAGGAATACAAAGTTAGGAGATTGAAATGTAAAATATGAAGTGTATGTATTGTGGTTTTTGAATTAGTGTGAGTTTGTGTTTAAAGTGCTTATGGAAAAGCTTGGGTGAAGGGAGTAATTGATGAAGCAAAAAAGGAGCACTGATTTTCCAGGGCGCGTCGCGCATCTAAATGTGGCCCAAATCAGTTTTAAGCCACCCCAGTCCTTTCTAGCATGTCTGAGGCCAACTTAAGGGTCTCGTATCGATTCATATGCATACCATGTCTTGAGACATAAGCACGATAAATCTTATAAACAAAATATATTGACGTATCATTTAGTCTAGCTAAAATCCGATATTCATTTTATCACTTACATATTAATCAAGTTCTCGATCCTATATTATCCTCAGGAGTCGCAATTCTCTTCGGAAACGGATCCAATACCAACCAGATTCCAAAACAGTGAGTGGACACTTTTCCTTTAAACTGATTTTTATTTCGTTATCATTATTTCAGACTTATATTTTCACGCTTTAGGGCGTTAGAAGAAATTATTTACAGTTACTTTATATACATTTATGTTTTGAGATAATAAATATTTTTATAAAGCATTGTTTACAGATTTCAGATTTAAAGTATGATTTTCATGTTTTTCGGGGCATAAGATAAAACCTCACCCCAGTATGTAACTTGAGATACAGTTAGAATTGACGGATACAGAGGACATGTGCACATGTAGAGAGCCAAGATGATAGCTTAGGATTGTGTACCTGGACTCTATATCAGAGCTTGGGTGGTAACATAGATCCGTACCCCCAGTTCTAGCAGTGGCTATGTCCAGTCGAGTCATTTTCCTGGACATAGAGCTCTATGTTTAGTTGAGTCATTTTCTGGGACGTAGGGCACCACCAGTTTCAGAGACGCCAAGTTGAGTCATTTTTCTGGGCGTCATCAGTTTCAGAGACCCGGTTGAGTTGTTTCCGGACATGTCCAGTTGAGTCGTTTTCCTGACGTAGAGCAGTTTTCAGTTTTCAGACTTTCAGTACACAGTTTTCAGATTTTCAGTACCTAGATTTCAAAAATCAGATTTTAGTAAACAGTTTTCAGAAACTAGATTTTAGAAACAGTTTTCAAAAACAGAGATTCAAAGCTATTTTCAGAAAGTTCAGTTTTATAAAGAGACTTTATATGAAGTGATTTTTCTAAAAGTTTTAGTTTTAAAGATTTCATGCTTAGTTTGAGATATCCATATTCATGTCCACTCACTTAGATCGTATAGCAATCTAACTCCCACTCCAGTTTCTATATCTTGCAGTTTCCCAGAGGACGAACTTGGGAGGACGGATACTGATGCAATCACCAGGGTTATGTTAGTGTTCCAAGAACAATATAAGGATCTAATAAGCATGCATAATAAAAGATTTGATCATATAAGGTGCGGATATACTTACAATGAGTTTTAGAGCTTTTAAAAATTTGAGATCCAAGATCTCCAAGATCTAAGCTTAGGATGATTCCAAGCTTTAGGATGATTCCAAGCTATTGAGGAGTTTCCCTATCACCTTTGTTCACTTCCAAAGTGCTAGCTTTTGTTGATTTGAAAAACAAATCAAAGAGAGGAGGAGGATGTATGTTTCGGCCAAGCAAGCTTCCCTTTAGGGTTTGTGTTTTTTGGATTGTGTCAAGTGTTCACACAAGTTGAATGCCTTTTTGTTATTTACCAAAAAGTGAAACCATTTCACCTTTTACCCAAAACAAGGTAGAGATTGGTAAATGGTTTTCATTAAGGCAAAACAAGGTGGTTGTGTGGTGGGAACACCTACCACACTTTTGGCTCCAAATATTTGAATCCGAAATTCAAATATCTATACGGGCATTTGCCGCTGCTCGGTTCTGTTTAATCCGATTAAACGATCCTTCGTCGCTAAATAATTAAATCTAATTTAATTAAATAACGATGCCTCGCAAATATATATCGAACGTCGTTCACGAACTAATTCTAAATTAATTCGTCCGTTCGCATTAAAGTCCGACTTTAATCTCGTAATGAAATCCAATCCATTTTAATATATCCGATATATTAATTTTAGCCCATTTGAATAAATTAAATAGAAAAATCAAATTTAACTATTAAATTTATTTTACCGATTAATTCCAAATTAATCGCGTTCTTTCGCCACTGAACACTTTTAATCCCAGATTAAATAAAGCCCATATTAATCCCAGATTAATTTTCTCTCTCTTAATTAATCCCAGATTAATTCCAATTTAAGTCAACTGTCATCGGTGAATCCTTGGGAAGCGACCCAAGAGATCTCTGGATATGTTGGCAGTAAATCCGGTTATCGAACTATCCGATAAAGCGAGTACCTCGTACCACGTGCTTACCGATTTACAAGACATGGTTGGCTTCTAGCAAAGCACCGTGCCTACCCAATTCTCCAGAAATATTCTTACTGGAATATATAATCTATGTCAGACGTAGAATACCTAGTATCTCGTATTTCGATCCAGTATCTGATGTCACGTGCTAGGCCTGGGGCTGGAATAGTGTCTGCCCCGTACGAAGCACATATCGGATATCAAACAACTAGTCTCTTTGAATCGGATAATCATGACCTTGTCACATTATCCCGATGGTTGCAACACAATAGAGAACGAGTTATGAATCCCTGCGTGATCATCATCTCCATATGTCTGGAGTGATACTTCCGTCTTGACATCACATCCAATACACTACGATTCTCGATAAACCCAATAGAGGCGTACACAGAACCTATTAAAGCCCTGGACGACCAAAACCAAAGTTTACCGATTATCGCAAGTATTAGCGATGTAAGTCTCAGGTTAAGACCAAATACATCTACCCTGACGCGGACTCCCATAGACACATATACATACTACCAATGGGATTCCGCGGGGTCTATCCAGAGCGAAGCTGTTTTCCGTACCATCGGTAAAACACAACCTCTTATCGCACTTGCATAAGTATCCTATACTTAAACATATGAGAACTGTGCCGTTATGCTCTCACAACGCGCACAAGTGCAATACTAGTCTATTCCGCATTATCGATGTCCAGTCTCGATAATACTACGACTAGGGATATTTAATGATTAAACCTTTATGGATTGATACTGTCTCATATCATCTCAATCCGGAACTAATCATATGGACTTTTACCATTTATATATCATAGTAAATAAATTACAAAATGATAAAAGGCAATTTCAATATTACATAGTCAATTTGTACAAAAACACAATGTCTTTTACAAACAGTGACGCTATGGGTCATAATTGTCTAACAATCTCCCACTTGGCCTATAGCCAGTCACTCAAGCATCTAACACCTGAACTATGTATGTGCTTCTCAAACTTTTGCTGTGAAATAGCTTTCGTCAGCGGGTCTGCAATGTTGTCATCTGATGCGACCTTCTCGATCTTCACATCGCCACGATGTATGATCTCACGAATCAGATGGAAACGTCGAAGAACATGCTTGGATCGTTGATGAGACCGTGGTTCCTTAGCCTGCGCTATAGCCCCGTTATTGTCACACAATAATGGAACGGGCTCAGCTGCTAACGGAACTACTCCTAATCCAATTAGGAATTTACGGATCCAAACTGCCTCTTTTGCTGCTTCAGATGCAGCAATATACTCCGCTTCTGTTGTTGAATCGGCAACAGTCTCTTGCTTGGAAGATTTCCAGCTTACTGCTCCGTTGTTCAAACAAAATATGTACCCTGATTGCGACTTAGAGTCGTCTTTATCGGTTTGGAAACTTGCATCGGTATACCCAGTTACCTCAAGTTCTCCATCTCCATAAATCAAGAAAGCATCCTTAGTTCGTCTAAGATACTTAAGGATGTTCTTAACTGCCATCCAGTGACCATCACCTGGATCGGCCTGATAGCGACTACACATGCTCAAAGCATACGAGACATCAGGTCGAGTACATATCATGGCATACATGATCGATCCGACTGCCGAGGCGAACGGTATCCGACTCATGCTGTTTCTCTCATCTTGAGTTTTAGGACACATGTCCTTAGATAGAGAGATGCCATGTGACACTGGTAACAGTCCCCTCTTGGACTGATCCATGTTGAATCTTTTCAACACTTTGTCAATGTACGTACTCTGAGAGAGTCCAAGCAGCTTTCTAGATCTATCCCTGTAGATCTTTATTCCTAGAATAAAGGCTGCTTCTCCCAGATCTTTCATGGAGAATTTTAATGAAAGCCAAGCTTTCACCGATGTTAACATGGGAATGTCATTGCCCATAAGCAATACATCGTCAACATAAAGGACAATGAATGTCAGTGCGCTCCCACTAACCTTCTTATATACACAAGGATCATCCTCGTTTTGAATGAAATCATATTCTTTTATGATCTCATCAAAACGTTGGTTCCATGACCGCGATGCTTGCTTCAGTCCATAAATGGACCGATTTATACTTACAAACCTTGTTTGCAAGTCTAGGCACGATAAAACCGTCAGGCTGTTGCATATAAACATCCTCCAAAAGGTTTCCGTTAAGGAAAGCGGTTTTTAACGTCCATCTGCCATATCTCGTAATCGAAATATGCAGCAATAGCAAGCATTATCCGAATGGATTTAATCATGGCAACGGGTGAGAAAGTTTCGTCGTAATCGACACCATGTCGTTGACGATACCCCTTCGCTACAAGCCTAGCTTTGTACGTTTGTACGTTGCCTTCCATGTCGGTCTTCTTCTTGAAGATCCATTTGCATCCAATAGGCTTTACGCCTTCTGGTGCATCAACCAGTGTCCAAACTTGGTTGGTGTACATGGAATCCATTTCGGACTTCATGGCCTCTTGCCATAAAGCGGAATCGATATCTTGTATCGCTTCCTCATACGTAGCCGGTTCGTCTTCCTCAATGAGATTAATATCTACATGAGGTGAGATCAGAAACCCATACCTCTCAGGTTGGTTCCTGACTCTCTCCGACCTACGCGGTCCTTGTGTAATAGAAGATTGTGGTACAGTCTCATCCCGGATGGACTGTTCTTGTTCCGTTGAGGATTCTATGCCAGGAACAGTATCACTCCGATTTTCATCGAGTTCTACTTTCCTCCCACTTACCACTGTATTTAGGAATTCCTTCTCAAGGAAAACCGCATGTAGAGCAACAAATACTTTGTTCTCTCGTGGGTGATAGAAGTAATATCCTTTGGTTTCCCTAGGATATCCTACGAATAGGCATTTATCCGATTTGGGCTCAAGTTTGGTACCTTCCAAACGTTTGACGTATGCCCAGCATCCCCAAATCTTTAGGAATGAGAAACCCGGTTTCTTTCCTGTCCATATCTCATATGGTGTCTGTTGTACAGACTTTGACGGAACCTTATTCAAAATAAGAACTGCACTGTTTAATGCATATCCCCAGAAGGAAATAGGTAGCTCAGTGCGACTCATCATAGACCTTACCATGTCCAACAGAGTTCGGTTTCTCTGTTCGGATACACCGTTTAATTGCGGTGTTCCAGGAGGAGTCTACTGTGAAAGAATACCATATTCTTTCAAGTAATCTAGAAACTCATTTTTCAAGTATTCGCCACCATGGTCCGACCGTAATGTCTTTATACTCTTACCGGTCTGTTTTTCAACTTCGTGTCGAAACTCTTTGAATTTCTCAAAAGTTTCCGACTTGTGTCTCATAAGATACACATAACCATAACGTGATGCATCATCCGTAAAGGTTACGAAGTATTCGAATCCACCTCTAGCCTGGCTAGACATGGGCCCACAAACGTCACTATGAACGAGGGCTAACAGTTCGGTGGCGCGTACACCTTTACCGCTAAAAGGTGATTTAGGCATTTTGCCTAATAAGCAAGATTCGCAGACGTCATATGAATTTGGATCAAATCCGTCCAAGTACCCACTCTTCGAAAGTGTGGATATGCGAGTCTTGTTAATGTGTCCCAGACGACAATGCCACATGTAAGTCTCATCTTTGTTACTTAGTTTGAGCCTTTTGTTTGTTACATTATATGTTTGAGATTGATTTATATTCAAAATATAAAGACCATTATTAGCATCAGCTGAACATATCTCAAAATCATCTTTATAAACAAAACACCCAGTGTTTCGGAATACAAAAGTGTACCCGCATTGGGTCAAACAAGATACAGAGATAATATTCCTAGTCAAACTAGGTACATAATAACAGTCTGATAGTTTAAGTACATGTCCCGAAGGTAGTTCTAAAACAAAAGTGCCCACGGCCAAAACAGCAACAGGTGTCCCGTTTCCAACACGGAGATCAATCTCTCCTGAAGCCAGTCTCCTGCTAATCTGCAGATCCTGCGCATCAGTACATATATTAGTACCACAACCAGAATCAAAAATCCAAATTTTAAAGCTAGAAGTAGCCATGTTTATCTCAATAACAAACATACCTGAGGCCGGTGCCTTGCCCGTCTTTATCTCATTCTGAAGCGCCTTGTACTCGCGGCAGTCACGCTTCCAGTGGCCCCGCTTGCCGCACTGTAGGCAAACATCCTGAGATTTGTCCTTGGCTTCCCAGAAGCCTTTGACTTTTTGGCCTTGCCCTTTTGAATATGCTTCTTCTTTCGCACACCTCCAGTTGCCTTGGGCCCAGCCCTAGGTCCATGAGATGTCGATGCAAAGTGCGCCTCGCGCTTGTTGCCCTTTTGAAACTCCTTTTCAGCCTCCTTGAGAGTTGACAGTAACTCTCCAAGAGTATCACTGGTGTTCATCATGAAGGGGTTTTATAACGGGTGAATCCGGTAACGCAGCGGAAGCGGTGAAAATCGTATTTTCGGATTTCAAAACTTTTTCTTGGATTAAATAAATAAACACATTTATTTAATTACCCAATAATCAAATAATGAAATAAAATTTCAATTGAATCAAATTCAAGTGAAATTACCAAATTACCCTTATATGGTATTTTGTCCATTTTAGTCCGAAATTGATCCAATCAATTTTGAATGATTCTAAATCATTTCTAAGATGAACTTAGCATGTTCAAAACATCAAAACACCAAAAGCAACAAAAATTCCTAATTTCCATTTCTTGGCCGTGAGCTTCATTTAGGGGGCATATTGACCATTTGGTCATTTCATGTCTCAAAACTTATCTAAATGAAATCCAATCAACATGAAACTTTGCATGCATCATATACACACCCAAATGCTCAACATATCTCAAAATCCCCAAAATTAGAATAGGTTATAAACCCTAATTTGTCAATTTCCACAAATTGGGCAAATTAGGCCATTTACATTAAATCAAAGGTTTCAATCATCAATCTTTCATCTAATTCAAGTCTCAACACAATGAAACAACTCAAGATCAAATCTAGGTCATTTAGAGTGGGTCAACAACTCTAGAATAGCAACATGGTTTCATAAACCTTAAAAGATTACATATAACTACAATAGTCATATCCTTTCTTCATCATACATGCTTTACAATTTCACAAAACTTTCCATCAACAAAAACACAAAGATAAAGAAAGAATAAAACCTAAGGACATCATATATTGAAGCCTAGATCCTAAGGAACAATTTCCTTACTAATAGTAAGTTGGAGAAAACTTACTTAAATCAAGCTTTCCTTGGATTTTCTTTCTTTCTCAAGCTTTCTTTAAGTTCCTTCAATGGTGTTTTTCTTTTGTGAAATGTGTATTAGGTTAAATGAAATGAAAAGCAAATGAAACAATATATACTTGTGAAGGAAATGGCCTTGGCCGAAATTATCAACAAGCATATACCAATTTTTTTTTCATTTCAAATTCATTTCAAATGCATTTGGTTAAAGTAAATTAAATATCTAAATATGCTTTATAGATATTATCTACTGTAATTAATGCAACTTTAATCATTACAAATTAAATATCTAAAAATAAGATATTTATATTTTAATTATATTAATCATTTAACAATTAAATAATTAATTAATTAATTAAATACAAATATCTCAAATATATGTATTATATTTACATTAAATATTAAATACATATATTCATTTATGATATAAGTCAAATATCTCAATTTGACATTTAATTAATGTGTATTTAAAATAATCATGTATTAAATGTAAATACACAATAATCTAGTAAATGACTATCGGGTCCCTACACGTGTATTTTGCGTTTAACCTTTAAACGACTTTATAAACAATCAGTATTGTTTATTAATGTTGCTCTAGTGCTCTACGAGTTTATTTCATTATTGAGACTCTCTAGATTCAGGCGTATCCGTCACGAAATCAAATTTCGTGTCCATAATTTATCCACCCATAAATTATGACGATCACGGATAAACTGGCTGAATCATACAGGTCGAGGTCATGGAAAATGTTTAATTCCTCCGTCACAGGTATCCGGATTTATCCCAGAGATATAGATGTAAACGTCAAATCTCTATGGGGATTATCCAGTCGACTATTCTATTAGCAATTCTCATAAGAATGTTTAGAACTAGCTTCTAAACTTTACCACGGGCCCATGGATTTATCTTATTGCTAATTGTATGGACTACCTATGCTCTGGTACACAGAACTGACGGATCCTATCTTGACACACATATGACACACTGAGGATCTATCTACACCCAACGAACAGGCGGAGGTCTGATCTAAATAGATCGGTGACGTGACTGCCATCTAAGTGTAGAGGATGTCTCATGTGCCCACTATGGCATCTCAAGTCTAAGAATCACAAGTGCTACTCAACCCAAGAAGATTCTTATTGACGTTGGTGTACCATCCATTAAGAATCTTCGGTGAGTCGTTCAGTGTTTATCCGCTATAAACACCTACAGGTCTATACCAGTCTCCAAGACTTATGGTTCATTGAGAAACCATTGGAATCATATATTCCAGTATACGACTTGTACCGGTCTCAACGGGTTTACTATACTGACCAAGCAGTGTAAACCTTGACCAGGAACTGTCTGAGAATGACAACGTCATGATACTTGTCAATGTCCGTTGCGACGCTTTTGCAACTGTATCATGACTAATCATTCTAGGGTCATTACGTCTTACCATATTATAAGATTCATTATATAAAGAAACTGCATATATTATTCATAATAATATTGTTTTACAGAAGTATTTACAAGGAAATACAACCGGGAATTGGCGCTGTGAGCACCAACCCCAACACATCAAATTATAATTTATGATGAACTGTCTCCAGGAATCGGGGAGAGATTGCAGGACCATGTCCACAGTAATCTATGCCTCAAAGACTATCCCCATGTTGGCCAGCTCATCGATGTCAGCGACCATCTGAGCCACGTGGGACTCAACAGACATGCCATCTGTCATGCGTGAGCGAAAGAGCTTCTTGACTAACTCGTACCTCTGCATCCTCTTGTTAGAGCGATGCAGATCTTGCAACCTTGCTAACATATTATAAGGATCCAAGTCCCTATTTTGTCTGCGAAAGTGCTGAGTCATCGAAGCAAGCATAATGGACTGAGTTGTGTCACAATCATCGCTGTGAGTCTTCCAAAGCTCCAGCTCAAGTGTCTCAGTCGGTCCGGGTTTTGGCCAAAGAGGTCTTTGTATAGTATACAACAGCCTCTCTGAACCTAGGACAATCCTAAGGTTCATTTCCCAATCTGCAAAATTTGTGCCCTTGAAGACATTATCTCCCATGATTATGTCGCGGACATTTCCTTTGCCAGTCATCTTGATCTACGATAGTCTAACTATCTAGTCAACGATAATGGGTACAGTCTAACTGTTACATAGAAAAATAACAATATATTAGTCCAACTAATAAAGTAATATTGACGAAATTATTTGAAAGCGCGTAAAGCTAAGTATCTGAATGAAATTGCAAATTCAATACTAGCCTCCCACTATTTTTCGGCGAGCCTCTAACCCTCTGTCGAGTACTCGGGAAATCTAGTTTCCTAGTGGGCTAGGATCCCGTTAAATAACATACAACCTTGACTTTGGCCAACAAGCTGTATGAAACTTAACTAGGTAGATCTCGAAGATCAATTGGATCTCATCCAATTCCTAGATCCGGTAGGTGGACATCCAAGTCCGAAACACATATTCTTTATATATGCCAATATGTCAAACATATTTTCCTAACCTTTTTCCTCTGAATCAACTAAGCCTTGGCTTTGGCACAACAAGCTTAATGATTCCAGTTAAGCGGGACCCATTGACATGGAAAGTTTCGTAATCAATGCCGATGGACAAGAAGTGATCTTGACTTTGGACAACAAATCACAACTTGGACAAGACACCGATATGTAACAAAACCTTCATGATTCAAACACATCCGCAATTGACAAAGGCCTTGACTTTGGCCAACAAGCCAATGCCAACTTTGGATCTTGAGTAAGAATCACTCAACGGAAGGAAAAACGCTTAATATGTTTTTGAGGGTTTTTCGCGTAAATTGGCATCCAATTTATTATCTTTGATTGGGTCTCATCATACACCCTTAAGCATGCTTCTAAAACATCATAAGGCGCAAAAGTAAATTAATAACGATATGCGGATGGATATTTAAACAGATTGTTCCTAGAACAAATCGCTCCATTTCCTCTCCCCGACTAGAACTATTCTAACTCCTACCCTTTTACAAAATACAATAAAGAAACCTCATATACATTGAGGGGAATAGGTGAGAAGAGAATTACAAGGAGTAATGAGATTAAAGGCTGGACACGCAGGTCCAATTTAATAAATTCTAAACTTATTACAATTTCCAAAATTGCCCTTGCCCATCTAATATCCATCCGATATACGTTATTCATACATTTATGTATTCAATCAAAACATGTTTATTACAATCAATCTAATCCAATTAATTAATCTTTGATTAATGACCATCCAATGTTCAAACAATGATTTGATTTGCGCGAGTCCAACTCGTTTGAGAATAAATACTTTTGAGTACGTATTCTTGAATTATATCGAACTATAACTTTAAATCAAATTTATTTGTATTCAATACTAATTCTTATTTAATTCCAAATTAAATATTTACACTTACATAGTTGCCTTAAAGACTTGGATTCCAAATCCAATCTTGATGGGTCTCAAAGGCCCAATAACATCCAATGTCATTTTAATTAAAGTCCAATGGGCTTTTAATTGATTCTTAAGGCATGGGTTTTGGCCATAATGGATCAAACCCAAAATGCCAAGGCCCAATAGGAATCACCCTATTGCCATCAAATCAATTTAGGCCCATTAGGCCCAATCAAATTCTTTAAAGGGCCAAGTGATGTATTTGGACTTCATGGAATTAGTTTTGGGCCCAATTGGATCCAATCCAAAAGTCCAAAACCAAACTTGGTCAAACCAAGCCCATTAGGCCCAAATACACACTTTTAGCCCAATTCAATTTTAAAGGCATTTTATCATAATTATAATATTCCAAATATCACAATTATTTTAATTAAAGTGTATAAGCCATAATTAATTAATTAAACTCAATATTTTCAAAATATTAATTAACTTATTTAATCATGCTTAAACTAATAATTCATGCTTAACATAAAATCAAGCCAAAACACATCATTGCATGCTTGAGACATATTGAAGCCTAAGATCATCATTTCATGCTCAACATGCACTTTGATTTTAACATGAACATTATAGACATTGATTCTAATCATATTAAACCAACTATCATCATTTAAACATGCATCTAAACACATTATTTCATGTTTCAAAAAACAAAAAACTGTAGTGCACACACGACATGCATTCGGCCACACTAAGCATTTTTTATTTTTTATTGCTTTTGATTTATTTGAAATCTAATCATGCATAACTCTAAGTTATCATGTTATAAACATACTCAAAGCATCAATTTCAAAAAATCATGCTCAAAATCAAAAAGCCCCAATTTTTTTTAGGTTCAAGAACCCTAAAATTATCATGCTTAAATTAGGCTCATGATACCATTGTTAGTGTTCCAAGAACAATATAAGGATCTAATAAGCATGCATAATAAAAGATTTGATCATTATAAGGTGTGGAATATACTTACAATGAGTTTTAGAGCTTTTAAAAATTTGAGATCCAAGATCTCCAAGATCTAAGCTTTAGGATGATTCCAAGCTTTAGGATGATTCCAAGCTATTGAGGAGTTTCCCTATCACCTTTGTTCACTTCCAAAGTGCTAGCTTTTGTTGATTTGAAAAACAAATCAAAGAGAGGAGGAGGATGTATGTTTCGGCCAAGCAAGCTCCCTTTAGGGTTTGTGTTTTTGGTTTGTGTCAAGTGTTCATACAAGTTGAATGCCTTTTTGTTATTTACCAAAAAGTGAAACCATTTCACCTTTTACCCAAAACAAGGTAGAGATTGGTAAATGGTTTTCATTAAGGCAAAACAAGGTGGTTCTGTGGTGGGAACACCTACCACACTTTTGGCTCCAAATATTTGAATCCGAAATTCAAATATCTCTACGGGCATTTGCCGCGGCTCGGTTCTGTTTAATCCGATTAAATGATCCTTCGTCGCTAATTAAATCTAATTTAATTAAATAACGATGCCTCGCAAATATATATCGAACGTCGTTCAAGAACTAATTCTAAATTAATTCGTTCGTTCGCATTAAATTCCGACTTTAATCTCGTAATGAAATCCAATCCATTTTAATATATCCGATATATTAATTTTAGCCCATTTGAATAAATTAAATAGAAAAATCAAATTTAACTATTAAATTTATTTTACCGATTAATTCCAAATTAATCGCGTTCTTTCGCCACTGAACACTTTTAATCCCAGATTAAATAAAGCCCATATTAATCCCAGATTAATTTTCTCTCTCTTAATTAATCCCAGATTAATTCCATTTAAGTCAACTGTCATCGGTGAATCCTTGGGAAGCGACCCAAGAGATCTCTGGATATATTGGCAGTAAATCCGGTTATCGGACTATCCGATAAAGCGAGTACCTCGTACCACGTGCTTACCGATTTACAAGACATGGTTGGCTTCTAGCAAAGCATCGTGCCTACCCAATTCTCCAGAAATATTCTTACTGGAATATATAATCTATGTCAGACGTAGAATACCTAGTATCTCGTATTTCGATCCAGTATCTGATGTCACGTGCTAGGCCTGGGGCTGGAATAGTGTCTGCCCCGTACGAAGTACATATCGGATATCAAACAACTAGTCTCTTTGAATCGGATAATCATGACCTTGTCACATTATCCCGATGGTTGCAACACAATAGAGAACGAGTTATGAATCCCTGCGTGATCATCATCTCCATATGTCTGGAGTGATACTTCCGTCTTGACATCACATCCAATACAATACGATTCTCGATAAACCCAATAGAGGCGTACACAGAACCTGTTAAAGCCCTGGACGACCAAAACCAAAGTTTACCGATTGTCGCAAGTATTAGCGATGTAAGTCTCAGGTTAAGACCAAATACATCTACCCTGACGCGGACTCCCATAGACACATATACATACTACCAATGAGATTCCGCGGGGTCTATCCAGAGCGAAGCTGTTTTTCGTACCATCGGTAAAACACAACCTCCTATCGCACTTGCATAAGTATCCTATACTTAAACATATGAGAACTGTGCCGTTATGCTCTCACAACGCGCACAAGTGTAATACTAGTCTATTCTGCATTATCGATGTCCAGTCTCGATAGTACTACGACTAGGGATATTTAATGATTAAACCTTTATGGATTGATACTGTCTCATATCATCTCAATCCGGAACTAATCATATGGACTTTTACCATTTATATATCATAGTAAAAATTACAAAATGATAAAATGCAATTTCAATATCACATAGTCAATTTTGTACAAAAACACAATGTCTTTTACAAACAGTGAAGCTATGGGTCATAATTGTCTAACAGGTTAGAGTCCACCAGTTCAGAGTCAAAAAGTATAATAGTCCAGTCAGAGTTAAGCAGATTTACATATATGCATTAGTATTGTAACAGTCATTACAAGTATTAATTAAAGTGTTGTAAAAGAAGCATATTTGATTACACAGTTATGAGTAATGAAAGTATTTTATGTTGATTGAGTTGGGTTATGGCCCATGTGTGTGACTTTGCATTTAGATAGTTTAGTAGCAAAGAATTTAGTCGGAAGTCAGAGGCTTATGGGGTTAGTGCTGTTATCCCCTGCCGGTAACATCTCTCAGATCGGGGATGTTACAGTTCCATAGTGATAAGTGGACCCCATGAATATATTTCAACTCGCAGCTTTGGCACGTTCTCGCCTACGTATATTCACAGGTAGACAACTCATTGTCAACCACACTCACTGTGACTCCTAATTTTGGTCATGATCGTTTTTCGTTATGACAGCTTTGGCACGTTCACAAGAAGGCGTATCAAGACTTCACTTGTCAGTGACAAACTCAATCTACCGATGTAGTCCTGACAGCTTTGGCACATTCAGGATTTCCACTTTCACTTGAATTTATCTCTTATCATATAAGTTCTACGGGCGCAGATGAACTACCATTAGCCATAACTACACAGCTTTGGCATGATACAACTACAGCATCAAAAAATCATTTGCATCAGTATTGGCAAGACAGACCTAGAAACAAGTATTCTTAATACTAGTTACTTTAATGCCTTATTTAAGCGGGGACATTCCTAAAGAGGGTTATACACTACATCAAATGCAGATTTTAATCTAGATCAATTTCTCAACAGTTTAATTCTACTTAGGACAACTTAACTTAACTTAACCATTAAATCTCCATTATGTTTTCCGTTAACGTAGAACCAAAATATTCAGAAACATCTAAATTACATGTTGGACAAAATGACCCATAGCGTCACTATTTACGCAGAACATTGTGTTGTTGTAGCAAATTAACTATGTGACAAGGAAATTACACTCTCATTATTTGTGATTAGATCACCATAGATGTATAAATGAAGAGAGGTCCCTATGATTAGTTCCTGGATTGAGAATGATATGAGACAGTATCAATCCCCGAATGATTAATCATTAAATATCCCTAGCCGGAGTATTATCGAGACTGGACATCGATAATGCGGAATAGGCTAGTATTGCACTTGTGCGCGTTGTGAGGGCACAACGACATAGTTCTCATATATATAAGTATCGGATACTTATGCAAGTGCGATAGGAGGTCGTGTTTCACCGATGGTATGGGAAACAGCTTCGCTCTGGATAGACCCCTCGGAATCCCATTGGTATTATGAATATGTGTCTATGGGAGGCCGAAATCAAGGTAGGTGCGTATAGTCTTAACCTGAGACTTACATCGCTAATACTTGCGATAATCGGTAGACTTTGGTCTTGGTGGTACAGGGCTTTTAAACGGTTCTGAGTACACCACTTCTGGGTTTATCAGAGAGTCGTAGTGTATTGGGTGTGATGTCAAGACGGAAGCATCACTTCAGTCATAGTGGAGATGATGTCACGCAGGATACGGTACTAGTGCTCTTGAGTGTTGCGCAACCAATCGGGATATTGTGACCAGGTCATGAATATCCGATTATAGAGACTATGTTACCAGACATCCGATATGTGTTTCGGACGGGGCAGACACTTATCCATCCCCATCCTTAGCACGTGACTATCCGATACTGGACCGATATGCACAATACTTAGTATACTACGCTTGATACAGATCTATATATTCCTGTAAGAATATTTCTGGAGAATTGGGTAGGCATGGCGCTTTGCTAGAAGCCAACCTTGTCTTGTAAATCGGTATAAACGTAGTACGAGGTACTTACGTGTTCGGATAGTCCGACGACCGTATTTACTGCCAACATATCCGGAGATCTCATGGGTCGGTTCCTGAAGATTCACCGATGACGTATGACTCGCACTTTAATTAATCTGGGATTAATTCGATGAGAGAGAAAATTAATCGGGATTAATTACGGAGATATTTTTTCTCGGATAAAATATCGTTAAAGAGAGAGAACGATTAATTTGGAATTAATCGATAAATTAATATATTCGATATATTATAACAAAATTGGATTTCGACGCGGAATTGGAATTAGAGACGTGAATAGTGAATTCGCTAGGCGTAATCATTTAATTACGACGCGACGGAAAATTCATTAATTTGGAATTAGCGAACCCGAGCCCGAGAGTGATTGCGAGCGCATTCGCATTTCGAATCCGAGCGCGGCACGTAAGTCACATCAAGCGTCAAATCACTAGTCGCATCAATTGTCAAATCACTTGTCACTTTGAGTGATGTGATGTGACATGACATGTTGTCACTTTATTAAAGTGGATGGATTTGATGTGAATAGTTGATTTGAGTTGGTGAAAAGCTTTTAAAAGCTTGAAATGAAATATAACATTATTTTATTTCTTGCTTTTTGACTTTTGTATTAAAAGTGATATATGTTTTATTTATTATTTACTTGGTAAATATATAAAACAAAAATGAAAAAGCTTTTCTCTCTCTCTTTTTGGAATGATATACGGTTTTAGGCTTTTGGAGCCAAAAACCTTCTTCTCCTCTCACACGGTCTAGGACCGAATTTCATCTTCATTTTTCTGGTTTTTTCACACAAAATGGAGAAGCTTTTGGATCTTGTTGCAAGATCTAAGTGCTAGCACACTCATGGAGGAATACAAAGGTGATAGGGAAGTGACTTTGTGAGCTTGGAA
This sequence comes from Zanthoxylum bungeanum, assembly GCA_019454045.1. NCBI lineage: Eukaryota > Viridiplantae > Streptophyta > Magnoliopsida > Sapindales > Rutaceae > Zanthoxylum > Zanthoxylum bungeanum. Next base: position 130,734 of record SKCR01021827.1, read on the forward strand.
TCTCAAAGCTTGGAGCTTTAATGGAGGTCTTCAATGACCGAATTTTTGGAGCACCAAAACAGCCCCACCGTGCAGTCCACTGCAGTTCAAGGAGGCCCAAAACCGAGCTTGATGGAGGAGGAAAAGACTTGTGTTCTTTGCATCTCAAACCAATCATTGTGAGTATATGTTTCCGCCATTATTCCTTGATGTATTCATGCGATTTTATGCTTTATTTTGGATGATTTGGGACCTAATTAGAAACTCAACATTACATGCATGTGCAAATATCAAAATTGGATTATATATCATATATCAAGCATGAAAAATATAATGTATGAAGGATCAGACCTGCTCTGATACCATTTTTATTGGGGTTTTAGCACAGGAGCAGCGGAAGCTCGCGGTTCGGATGAAATCGTAAATTTAAAACTTTTAAAATTACCATATAAATTATTCAATATCCAATATTAATAATTCATTCATATATCACCTCAAAATATTTATTTGATATCAATTAATGACATAAGTAGGTTAGAAACATCACGAAACTTTTACGAAAATATTTTTCTGCAAAATGGCATAAAACACATTTTTGTCTGAACCAACCAATCAAAACACATGGGGTCTGCCCAGGTCAGCTACAATAGTGATTGGGAAGTTCATGGGCTACCCAAACAGTGACCAATTCACTGTTTGGACAGCGGACACCCGGTAAGCTCGAAACTCACCCCGGTAATGTCTTTTTCACCGTTTTCGCATATTTCAACTCCGAAATAATTTCTGGTCATTTTTCCAATTCCCAAAACACATCTAATACATTTATACAAAATATTTTTCATCACCAAAATAACAAAAATTCCAGATTTGATTGGGTAACTAAAAATATCATTTTTCATTCTTTAAATCCAAATTTCTCAATATTAATCATATTAATACTTACACCAACCAAAGTCACCACAAATGAAGAACTCAAGAATAATTCTAGGATTTAAAAGAGTGGTTATAACACTCTAGAATGACAATAAGTCATCAAATGATAAAATTGAACTAATATTACAATAATATTATCCAATCTAACTTCACACATGCATCTAGCCTCCAAATTTATCCTCCAAATAAAAAATCCCCAAAATCTAAGAAAGAAAGTAAACCCTAAAACAATTATAGATACTCAAGAACAAGAAACAAACTTTCTAAGCTTAAGAATATTAAAGATTACCTCAAATCTTCAAATTTCCTTAAGCTTTCTTCTTGATTTATTCATTTTTTTCTCAAAAATAATTTTAGAAGCTCTATAAAAATGGTGGAAACTTGGCCAAAACAAGCTTAATGAAAGAGAAAATAATTTTTCCCTTTAAATATGCATATGGCTGAAATTTAAGGGTGAGGGCCATTTTTGTCATTTTGAAAAAAAATCTAATAAACTTTTAAGTTGTTAAATTCAATTTGATAACTTCAAACTTAAATGAATATGCTACTTGTTACCAATAATAATTAAACATATTACATAATAATTATGTAATATTGATATTATTTAATTATTTAAATATTTAACATTTAAATATCTAAATAATTAATTAATATAATTATTAATATATATATATATATATATGTGTGTGGTGTGTGTATTTTTATTTACACTAAATAACAAAATACATATACTAGTGACATATATCAAAATCTATTTTGACAATTAATTAATATGTATCTAATCAAATTTTATATCAAATACAAATATATATATATATATATATATATATATATATATATATATATATATATATTAATTATTAATTGACCAAAATACCTCTAATGTATGTATTTTCGTTTAACCATTTAAATGATTAGAACTAACTCATTTAATCTGGTGAAGTATTATAAAAAATCTATATTATTCATAACGCATTGCCCAAGTGCTCAACGGGTACGCTTCATATTGTGGGACTCTCTAAGTTTAGGTTTCTCCGTCACGGAATCCAATTTTTTTCCATAATTCACCCACTCATGAATTATGACGACACATATAATCTCGCTAAACTATGCAAGTCGAGGTCATTGCATACGTATAGGCCCTCCGTCACAGGCTATCCATATTATACCTGGGATATATATAAGAACGTCAAATACTTATGGTATAATATAGTCGACTTTCAAATTTACGATCTCTAAATAATACTCGGAACTCGCTTCTGAAGTTATACTACGGCCATGGATTTACTAGATGCAAATAAGTGGTGGAAACATATGCCCTATATACAGGACTGAAGGATTCTATCTTAATACGCACTTGATATCATGAGCATCAGTCCACACCCAACGAACAGGCGGAGGTCTGATCTAAATAGATCGGTGACGTGAATGTCATCAAAGTGTGGAGGATAACTCATATATCCACGTGGTATCTCAAGTCGAAGCCGAATGACCATTATGCTCGCTCACTCGAGAAGATTCCTATTGACGTTGGTGTACCATCTATTCGGAAATATTCAGTGAGTCGTTCAACACTTATTAAATAAATACCTACATGTATATACGAGTCTCCTAAGACTTATGGTTCATTGGGATTAAACCATCGGAGTAAGTCACGACATACGACATGTATTGCACTCAGCGGATTTTACTAACAAACCTGTGTTAGTAAATCTTGACCATGAACTTTATTTGAAGATATATAACTTATGAGATGAGTCATATATATCATGGGTGCCCTATTTTGGAGGCGTATCCGCGTATGTTATAATCAAATCATGCAGAATGGATGATGCTGGCTATTGTGATATACCCAGATTGGATTAATCATTTAGACAGGGCTTGAAATCGATCTGATATGTGGGCACTTTATACCTTCTAAACTTCAGCTTAGAACCTTTTAGTGCCTATACGTCTTCTCATTCTTGTTTCTCAACAAAGACAGTTTGCACTAAATTGACATTTTATTTTTATTTTGGTTCCTTGATAATTAAATTTCTTGAAAATTCACCAATAATTGGTCATTAAACCACTTTTTCGTGCTAATATGTATTATAGTGGAACTTTATAATCTTATTAGCTTCCACAGCTAGAGAAAACAAGCTGACAGAGAAATGAGCCATGCGATGATCATTGTCGATGTTAATTGTTGGTGGTGGTTTTTTGAAGACTATTACCCCTCGAGGAGGTTAATATAGTGAGAAAAGGTAGAAGAAAGATGTATCATTTGTAAATCATGCTTGTGTGTTCATGTCTGGACAAGTTTTCATGTCTACATTCGAATTGAATTTCGGAGTCTTATCATTAGGTTCACTAAGTTTAAGATTGTGCAGTCGTAATTTCAGTTGATGTTGTTTGTTATAATTTCAAGTGACATTTGGCCATCTAAATATAAGATTTTCAGATCATGTCATTACTTCATGATTGTATTTTTATGTTAATGCTTGAAAATAGGATTTCACGTTTTAAGGACTACATATCATGTTTTCGGTAGGGGTGGGCGCGGTTCGGTTTGGTTCGGTTTTTACTAAAAACTGAACCAAACTATTGTTACGGTCCGGTTTTTTTATCTCTCAAACCAAACCATTAAATAAAGGTTTGGTTCGGATTGAAAATTTTTAAACCATGGTCTATACGGATTGGTTCGGTTCGGTTTACGGATTATTCTACTTTAAAAAAATGTAGTATAAAGATTCTTCTTTTTGCCCTTACAAAGTTGTAATTTTTCTCAAGAAAAACATTACATGGTTGCTAATAAATGAGTTTTAAGCTAAATAGACTGACATGTTAAATAAACTTAGCTAGATTCATGATGATTTAGTGTTCATCTCAGTCCTCTCTTTATGCAGAATTATGGATTCATCAATAAAATCCATTCGAATGGATGGTAATGTAAATAATGCATTAAAGCAATGAAGATATGCCACTTGTTATCTAAAGTGAAATGCAATGCATATTCAAATTGAGCATCAGCTCGATAAGTAAGTTCTCAGGCAATGGCAAGTACAATAAAAATTATTAGAACTGATTCTATTTTTACTTACAACATTAAGCGTCATTCATTCATTCAATTAACGAGGTGTAAAGTAAGTGAACAAAAGATTTGTTATCCAAATAACAAATCAGATATCATGGTATTGAAAATGTAAAGATTTGGACTAGGTATGAAGAAGTGAACAAAAGGATCGCTAAGTCTATGTTTTCAGGGTGTGAAGTTGAAGAGTACAAAATGAGTCTGCTCATGGGAAATGTTTGACCAACAATATTGGTCTTCATCATTTGGGCCAAAATTTATTTAAAATGGTCTCTTGAACTACATTGTTCAAGCAAAAAAAAAAAGTAGGATGATGGAGTTCAAGGGACACGGTTGGATCCTAATTAGATTTTCCAATCCTCGACATAATACTGAGAAAGAGAATACCCCACCCATAATCTTATTGTTAAATTCCAACAGACTCATTAGATTAAAATTTCAGTGAGGAACAATATCTGCTTGGAGGAAAAAAGTCAGTAACAAAAATCTAATTGATAATCTTTATTGTTCAAATTCCAAAAGCTTCTGGCTTTCATTCAACATACGAAAAAACAAACAGACCTAAACAAGACCTATAGCGTCATCCAATAGAGTACAGACTGCTTGGGTGAGGACAAAAGTCAGTAACAAAAATCTAATTGATAATCTTTATTGTTCAAATTCCAAAAGCTTCTAGCTTTTCATGCAACACAAGAAAAAAACAAACAAGACCTGTAGGGACAACGGTGGTGATGGATCTAACGAAACCATAAACTTCAGAAGTTTTAGGACCAAATCCAGAATATTTCGTAGTGTGAAAATTTTTCATTACTCTTTAATATCATTTAAATCAATGATAAATGCTTTTGAAAAAAAAAAACAAAAGGGATTCTTTATCAACAAAAACTCACCTTAAAAGATGACAGCTTGAGATGGCGATTGGCGAGAGTAAGAGAGCAGTAGAGAGAGACTGAGATGTGAGGATGAAAGAAGAGTGATGAGTTGAGCGGCAGAGAGGGATTGAGATGTGAGGAAAAATTTAGGGTTTTATTTTAATTAAAATGGTTCGGTTCGATTTAACAGGTGCAGTTCGAATTCGCACCTAAACCGAATCGTAAACCGTTTGGTCAAATCGAATCGCAAACCAAACCGTTAAAAAAATCATAAATTCGGTTCGGTTTGGTTCGGTTCGCTGTCTGGTTCGGTTCGCAGTCTGGTTCGGTTCGGTCGATTTTTTTACCCACCCCTAGTTTTCGGTACCAGTCAAACCTGTATGTTTTCATTTAGTGTCATCATATTTTTCTCAGCATTTATGTTATGTTTCATTTTTTTAGACATGCGTTTTCAGTACATACTTTCCACTTATTTCGGACTAAATTTTTCAGTAAATGTTTCACATAATACAAGGAAAGTGAAATATTTTCAAACCACTAGTATCAAACCTTCCTCTCACGTTTAGCGAGTCGGGGATCGCTTGCCTCATGGGGCACTGATTGCCCATTTAGGTTTTTCATGTTCATGTACATGTTCCCTACTTACGCGGTGTCAGGTCCTGGTAAGTAGGTTTAACGTCCCAGGTTTTGATACTGGTGTGCGTTTTTCATGTTTTAAGACATGTGAGAGCGTACGCGGGGGCGACAGTCCAATCTCAGTACGTATGGCAATGTGGGGGAGACGTCCCAATCCCGATCATTGTATAAGTATTTTTAGTTCATGTTTATAGTTTTATAAAATTCAGATTTACAAGCATGTTTATAGATTTTAGATTTAGCTCATGTTTATGCTTTTAAGTGCATGTTTTCGTTTTCAGCTGCAGTTTATGAATTTGATTTCAGCTTCGCAATTACGTTTTCAGTACGCAATTCAGTTTCAGTTCACATGCATGTTTTACATTTTGTAGTATTATTTCCATGTTTTCAAGCTTGTTGATGTTTTTATATTTTCATTGATGTATTTTCAGTATAATTCATGTTATCGTTTCCAGTTTTCATGATTTCATACAGTCAAGTTATCACATTTACGTTTTCAGGTCACTATAGTTTTCAGTTCACAAATAGTTCATGTCACGGTCAATATCATGACATGTTTTCTGTTTTTTGTTATATCATATTATTATGTATCAGTGATCAGTCATGTTACAGGTTCTTAGATCATGATATAGTTTAGGTATACATACATGAATTACGTTATGATTCACGTTCCAGGTTTGACATAATATTTCGATTAATTATACATATGATATTATGTAGCTTATGCCTTGATATTCAGACATTCTTTTCTAGCATACGGAGGACGAGCTTGGGGAATCAGTGGACAATAGTTACTGTAGTCATTAGGGAAATGTTAGGACTTATATGTATAATACAAGTTGTAGTTTAAGTTATTAAAAATCAGTTAGTGATGTAATATATGTTATAGCAATTTATATTGGTAATCATGTGAACTAATTTAGGAGTATATTAAACTTAATTTAGATATATATGTCGATAGTGTGCATGTATAGAACAAATATAATTCATGATCGATTAGATGGGCACAAATCACAAGCGATCATGAATAGTCATGTAATACCAGTTAGGTCATGAGGTCGTTTTGCATGTTGTTAGGATGAATTGTAATGTATAAATTATATAGGCAGGTCCCCACATAGTGTTGGACATTGGTCTATGATGCATGATAATTGTAATATATCATGCCCAAAATTTTAGTAAATCTGTCAAGTTTAGTCATGTCAAGTATGCTCGTGTTAGAGGCTTATGGAGATGACATATCACGTCCTGGGAAACTGAGATGTGACATCCAGGCCCAGATAGGTGTCGGTGATAAGGTCGATGGATTGCTCCAACCCTTCAATAAGGGTTTCAATACTTACTATTTCAAGGCAATCGATGAGGTGGGCCTGCAAGTCATTCATCTCATCCTTGGTCTTGGTCAAATCATCATTGGCTTTAGTCAGCTCAGCCTTGGTCTTGACATACTCCTCCTCGGTCATGGATGTCTTTACCTGCAGCAATTTAAGCTTATGCTCCTTTAGGGTCAATCTGTTTTGGAGCCTCTAGACCTGACCACCCTCTACAATCATGCTTGTAAGCACGTCTATATTGGTGGCCAGCAGGTATATCAACTGCGCATAAGGAATATCAGGTCAATTTGCGAGGAAATATGGTAAAAGGAATTGGCTAAGTTATGAGTTATTACCTTCGCCTAGAGATGACCCACTTTCTGGATGACATTCTCAAGAGAGATATCTTCATAAACACAGGCCGTCCCGGGAGTCTTTTGCTAGGCCACGTAGTTGAAAGTCGGGACAAGATGGCCCATGCTCTCTCTTATGTTCTTAGAGAGATTTTCCGTCCCCAAGGTATTGGCCAGGGTTTTTTGAGGAGCGGAGGTCATCGAAGCCTTTCCGCAGGATGTGCTAGCTTTCTTCGAGGAGACCTCCTCCAAACTCCCTTCGGGCGCCTCGCCTCGGATCTTAAGGGCACCTTTTTTTTTGGTACTTCGGGGGTGGATGTGGTTTTTTGTAGTTTTGCAGGAGGAGTTTGAATTTATCTTGGCAGTGGTGGTATATTTATACTTCGGGTCAGTGTTTTGGTTGGCCTTAGTGTGTGTTTTTTTGATGTGGGGTATCAGGGTAGTAAGTCGAGGTCGGGTATCATTTGGCCTGTTCTGGGCTAGATGTTTAGCCTACCTTGAAATTTGAAATGAATCAAGAAATGAATATACAAGTTTAGAAGCAATAAACGAATGATCAGGTCAGATAAAAATAGAAAGAAAGAATACAATAAAACAAACATACAATAGGTCAATTAGTTCGTATCTATCGGGCTGTTTATTAGCTGGATGAAGAGTGCCACGTATGAGGCCTGCATCGGCGGATGAACTATTGACTATGTCCTTGTAGTAGCCCGCGTACCGAGATGCCAATTGCACCATCGCTCTGACCTCATGATGAACCTTTGGTGGGTCACCCCAGCAAGCTATAAAGGGTACAAGCTTGTTAATAAGGTAAGGTTGGAAATTCTAAGTAGAAAGAACAAAGGGGCGAGAGGTTCAAGTCGTTACCTCTAGTCTTAAAGACAGTAGGGACAACAATCTACTCATTGCTGAAGTAGAACTATTGTTGACCTCATGGCCCCCCAACCCAAAACCACTTGTCTTTGACATTTTTATTGGTAGTTGGGAGGATAGTAATCAAGTGTTTGCCTTCGGCATAAGTGGACTGGTAGTATCAATGCTTTTACTCCTTTGGATTGGCATTCAATCACTAAAGCCTCTTTAAATCTTCAATCGATGGCTCGCCCAGGCCCCTATATTACGTAAAGCTCGACAGACACCCTCAATCAATTTAAATTTAGTTGTCATGGGGATAAGTTTATCGTTACCAACATATTGACGAAGTATCATAGGAAGGGAAGACGCATGCCCATATCAAAGAATGTAGTACAGAGAGCTACATGATGTCACTTGATCGGCTTGTCTGATCACTCTCTTGAGGAACGTATAGACCAATCTCGTCGGGAAATGCTGAATCTCTCCCGCAATCGATCCAGCTCGCCTAGGTCATTGTAGAAGCCTGTCTGTGTGTAAGTATTTGAATCCATGAGATGCTGCACTAGGTCGGGGCTAAGATGTCTGACAAAGAAGGATTGGTTTTTTTTCTTCAAATCAGTCAGTGTAGTGTTGAGAGATGAAGGTTGGGATCCCAAGCATTCCATAACAATTGGTTTAGCCTGTTACGATGAAGGTGCCTCGATTGGGATAACCGCCGCGATTGGGGTTGAGGAGGAGCCTTCAGATTCAGACATTCCTAAAAAGTAATTACCTAAGGAGTAAGGCTAGTCAAGTTAAGTTAACCCTGTTCTACAAGTTATGGGCCTATTATACTGTTAGTTGGGCCTATATTTTCATAGGGTTTATTAGGTAATCTTGACCGAATAACTAACCCTAGAAAGCTCTAAATGCTCTAACAATGGCGAAAAAGATAAGTTTTACAGACAAAAAATAAACACAGCCCAAATACGATCTGGATGCTATTCAGAGCATAATAACCTTACCTATACATACATTTCCATACCCACACTTTCATAAACACCATAAACGAAATAAAGCAATAGCACCAGAATAACTTAGGAAAATGAGCAACCGTCTACAAACCCAAAAAAATACTCGACGGTAAAAAGATAGAAAACCAAACAAAAATCCAGATTCATATAACATGGATTCACACATACACTCATTTATCATGCTTGCACTACAATATATGGCATACTTGAAATAAAAATAGAGAGGGACGAGATATGTTTAATGATTGTTGATAGATGAGTGACTGGAGAAGAGAGTCTGAAGTTGTTGATTGCTTGGAGGGACGAATGAAAGTTTAAGTGAACTTCAGAGAGTTTTTACAGAAAAACAAGTGGTGAAAGTGTTAAAAATAGAAGAATGGGTTATTTATAAGCTACTTAGGTCAATCCCAGCCATTGATTTAGGATTGAATGCACTGATGGTTCCCACATGCACATGTTGATCTTAATGATTGAATTAGAATCAAAGGTTGAGATAGGTACCACATGCTCGGTCAATCTCAGCCGTTTAGTTCGAGCGAGCAAGTTATAAATAGGTGACATTTGGCACATTTGGGAGAGGAAACGAAGCTAATTTGATGGATGTGGTGGCTGTATTTAAGGAAGATCATTATATCTTTGTGTATTCCTAGCGGTGTCTATGAGCACCTTTTCAGATGTCGATGAAAGAAATTCAATCGTCAAAAAATGGTATTTTTGCAGTAAGCAAGTAAGGTGACTTTTCTCGAGGTGGTTAAGCTTTGAGACACCCGATGCAGTGAAAAAAAAGGAGACATATGCCATCCGATGATCTTTTTGGGGAAGGCTTATGACAGAAGATGACTTGTTTGATGCTTAGTTGATATGAAATTTAACCCCGACTGTATTTTCTTGTTTGCACCACCATCTTTTATAAAGTTACTGGCATCAACTTACAAACTTGTTGATACCGAGAACTATGAGACTGATGTTGATGGTGGTTTTTTGAAGGCTATTACCTCGAGCAAGGTTCATATACCGAGGAATTGTAGAAGAGAGGTTATACTTAGCTGAAAGTAGATGGCCAATGCCCAAAAAGCTCAGCAAGAGAATGGGTTTGATGGAAATACCCGACCACGTGATACAGAGAAGAACTCCCAAATGCATAACATGTTAGAGATGATGCAGGTGTTGATTCCGACCCGACCACATGAAGAGTAGTGAGTTGGTGTTTTCTTAGAGTTCGTAATACCCGACCTGATGAGGTCCCTCCATATGAACTCGACTCAGGTGAATAGTTATAAGGTATGGTTTTGATAAGTATCATCTACCTCGGTATCCCGACCTAAGGAACGAAGATGGGATCACAGGCCGACCAATATTGAGGCTATATGACTTATTCCCTAACTGGGAAGATGTTCTTCCAAAAGGCTAATGATGACGGAAGCAAAGCCACGATTCTCATTGGAAGTAGCCTCCGTTAGCTATACATAAGCCGGTGCAGTGGCATGGAAGTGGCAGAGCATAGCCATTGTAGGCCGCCAGAGGCAGCCATAAGCCGGTGTAGTAGCAGAGGAATGAGCTAATGTGATTGGCTAGATTGAGGGTGGTTAAGGAATGCATAGTTTGTTATGATGACGTAGTGGCGTTCGTTGACATCATGGTCGGTGGATCAGTATCTTTTGAAGCCTATATAAATAGATTCATGTCACTATTTCAGAGATTAGCAAATTTCACATTTCACAACTTGTAAAATTAAGAGCTTGAGAGCTAAAGATAGAGAGAGAGAGAGAGAAAATCTAGTCATTCATCCGACCACTTGTGAGAGTTAGACCGGGCTTGTCAAAACCCGAGATATTTTATCATTGTATTTGTGTTTCCCCTATTTATAGCTCGGGTCGGTCTTGACTCCGAGGCATAATAAAATATCATCTTTCTCTCTCGAACGTAGGTAGAATCCACTCTCCACGGAACCACTTAAATCTGTGTGTTTAATTATATCTGCTTGTCAAATTTATATGGTTCCCAACTAACCACATAAATTTACTGTTCAATTAAAGTTTATTCGAGGAATAAATTCTCTAATTTGCTATTCGAATGAATATTAACTATCAACATTAATGTTATAGCATTTCCCAGACACAGTCACAATGAATTCTCAGATACTGTAAAATTTATTTTACTTCAAAAATATGGCATGTATACAAGAAGCTTGTTTTTTTAGGAAGTACCAGAAGCTTGTTTAAAACAAAAAGAAAGTCCAAAAAAAAAAAGAGAGGAAATTTGATATTTTCTAACTTTAATTGGGAAAAAAGATGAAGAAAAATGATTATGAACTTCCTCACCACAATAGATTTTAACTTCAAATTGTGTTTACTTATGGTGAAAGATTGAGCAATTCAAGGATTGCATTGAACAAGTAGTAAAGATCAATTAAAAGGGTGAGCTCTTGATATGTGTGAATTGCATACATAGTAGACATTTGACAAGGCAAGCAAATTCAATTCACATTTGTGAACATTTAATAAGCCAAGTAATACAGATTATCATCATTCAACTACCTTATCTAATGCTATCAACCAAGATAGGCCAATTATAGACACAATAGCATGGCAATTAAATGTTCCTTTCATCTTTCTTCATCATATTCTCTCCCTATAATAAAGCCATGCAGTGTCCTTAACATTTCCCAACCAACCAATCTCCCTGTTAGTTGAATAATGGTAACCACTGCTGTTGAAAATGAGACTGCCAAGGCTAAGGCTATAGTTCTTGAACAGGCTACTGCTAATGGGGAGTTGGCTACAGAGAAGGTGAACTGTGAGAATGGAACCAAAATTGCTGAAGAGCAAAGTGATGAGAAAGTTCAAGAGAAGGAAAACACCAGGAAAGAAGCCGGCAATGAGGTGCCTAAAGAGGAGGCAAAGGAAGAAATAGCAGTTAAGGTTGAACCCAAAACTGGTGTTTCCTTTCCTGTTAAGCTGGATGATGGGAAGCAACTCAAATGTGTTGGTTTGAGGAAGAAGTCAATGCTTGGCATAGGCATCAAGATTTATGGCTTTGGTATGTTCTACTTCTACATGCCAAGATCTAAGTTATTTATGGCATTGCGTACATTAAATCCATTATAATATAAGCTCATTCGCATTTACCTCCATAACAATATGATCAGTGCTGCATATAAGCTAAGAGATTGATGATTTAATAAGAGCAATGAAAGGACCAAAGCACTTCCAAAACCATATTACCGCAGCAAACATGAAAAGCATGAAGTAAAAATGATTTTTCATTGAGCAATGCTTGTTTAACAATATAATCATGAAATTTTCAGAATTCTACCAGGTTTCTCATAACTCAGACTGAATCAGGGAGCTTTAGTAGAACTGCTTGGGCAACTTAACTAGGCCTTATCATTCTTTATTTTTACAGGGATATATGCAGATAATGAGAAGCTGAAAGATCTTCTAAGGTCAAAGATCAGGAAAGCCCCAGCAAAAGCCACAAAGGAAATGTATCAGGCAGTAATTGACAGTGATGTGGGGATGACAGTGAGGATGGTAATTGTATTCTTTAACCTCACGATGAGCATGGTTAGAAAGAATTTTGATGAGGGCCTTGGAGCGTCCATAAAAAAACTCACTGGTGGGAAGAATAATGATGAGCTCACAAACAAGTAAACCACTACAACTGCATATTTTTACCAAACTATGAGTGAGACTTTACCTGAAATTTTAAAACACTTGAGTTGATTATAGGGTCATGGGAGAAGCATCAGATGGCATCAAGCTAACATCAGGTTCTGTAATTGAGATTTCCCGCCTTCCAGGATACACTCTTCAAGCCAAAGGTGAGATAAAAAGATAAAAGCTATGATTTTAATTGTTATGTATACACTCCATGGAGAAATTAAAGAGATTTTGGTTGATGGATGCAGTCATGGACAAGGTGGTAAGCAATGTTGAGAGTGAACTTCTCTGCAGGGCCTTCATCTATTTGTATCTTGGAGATGATGCCTTCGACAAAGACGCCAAAGAAAAATTTGGAGTGTCCATGCTTTCTCTCTTCTAACTGCATACTGAAAATGTTCCTAAGATTTAAAAGAATAAGATTAAAGAGTACTTCCTAGTGACAGCAATCTCTCAATAAGAAGGATAGCAATGAGCATGTTACTGCTTTCTTTTATAAAATTCAAGTGCGGTCAGTCCCAGTCTCTGTTTCCATATACAAGTTTGTGCATCAAAAGATATGATTTATATGATTCAGGAGAAAAATGCTTCTTTATGCTCTAATGGCTACTCATTCATTCAACAGTATTTTGATACAAAACAATGAGGCATTCCTCACCATTAATCACAAAGAGGCAACATTGATAAATATTTATGTTGCTCAACCCTGTAACATTATGTATTCCGGTTAAATACGAAATAAAAGACGTTACACAGACAAGCAAGTGCATGGATATTGTTGAGTAAATAAGACAACTTATGTAAATTACTAGAAAACCTTTGTTGGGTACATGGATGAGATCAGTGAAGGCCATGGAGAACTCTCCTAGGATCCAATTGCCCACTGCAATAACTTGATGACACAGTTGAGAGCTCTTGACGGCCCTTCCACTCTTCAAAGGGTTTCAATAAGATTGGAGTTTCAATTGTCGCAGAATCCACACATAGCAGGGTTTTGTAATCTTCATCCCCCATATCTGGCAGAGCTTTGGTCTTTTTGTCCCAAGGGTTCCATACAACTGCATATTTAAGGTTTTCAAAATTAAAAGGGACAAAATCTCCCGGTAATCATGTAAATGACAGGAAATGAACTTTTATATATTGAAGGATTAATAAGATATAACACTGCAGAGGGATTTAAAAAACCTGAATCTGGCATGCCATCTTTCCGCAGTTCAAAGGTTCTCTTTTTCTGATGGTCTATAATGGCAATCTTTGTTGGGGTGCTCAAGTACACTCTGTCAATCTAAATGGAAATAAAAACAGGTCTTGAGATTCAAGAGTTAGAAACTCCAAAATCCTATAATCGGCCTAGCATATTGGCTTATACTAACTAACTCAGTACATAAGACAATATGGTGACATATTGACCTTGATGCAAGATGCAAGATGCAAGATGCAAAATGCAAAATAAGGTTAGTGACTGTATCATCTATGTGGTGATTTGTATATATTGATAAAGAATTTCTCTGACCAACATGTAAAAAATTGAAGAAAAAATGCATGAAATCACATCAAATGGTTAATTAGCAACATTGGACCGCTGAGTTGATTATATTTCCTGCTACAAATTCATATTCAGATTGAATGCACAAGAAGGAAAAAATAGTACCTCAGCATCAAAGGTAATTGCATCTGCCTGCTCTGTGAACCTTTCTTTATTCATAAGATAATCAAAGTAATCAAGAGTCTCCAAGCCCTCGACGCGCACTTCACTGTAAATTAAACAGATCATGCGACCCCTCAGAAAAGGAGAACAATGGAAAATTCTCTAGATTCAGCTATACCAAGGAATATGCAGAATTGTGGCATAATTAAAGGCAAAAAGACAATGGAAACAAACATTCAGTCAATTTATGAGGAAAACCTGATATCTGATACAGAGAAGTAATTACGCAGCGCAAACATAAAAGAGAAAGCCTTGTTATCCACATTCCTCACACGGGGGATCAAAGTCAGCTTGCCTGGACTGATAGAAATACGAAGACGCAACTCAAAGCTGCAAAACAATAAAAAGCGAGTCAGTTGAACAAGTGATAATATCATTCCGTATTCAATTTTCTTATTACAGATCACAAATTGATAAACATACCCTCGTGGCCAGGTTTTTAGATCCTCTTCTGTGGACTTCAATATCAGATCCACTGTTGACTGGTTGTTAGCTGGAGGCAGAGGAGAAGGGTCGTCATCCAATGACCACAATCTGTTCCTTGCGAATCCATGTTGCTCCAGTGAACCAAGAGTTCCAAACTGCGAGCGGCAATATATTAGAAATCATAGTCTGAACAAGGATTGTCTAATACCACTGTAGTTAAGTTCACTAGCAGACGACCTGTGGGAAGCAGACTGGTATACCTCCCCTGATGGCTTTAGGTGGTTTCCAGAGAGCCTGCGGAACAGAGAAAGCCAGAGTGTATACCGGAAAAATAAGACAAAATTCTGTTTCAACAGAAAAATAACAGCAAATTCTGTTTGGAATCATCGGTTTAGCAGTCATAAATTACACAAACAAGGGCTGGTTAGTATATGTTGCAGGAAAAAGTAAATAAGAAAAGAAAATTGGAGTATAGTTAGCTTCTAAGTGGTATTTGCTCTTCCTTAATGTCATACAATATGATAAATATACACCTGACAAGAGTTATTTGACTTTCGCTTTTGTTTCTCATATTTTTCAGGGCCTGAAAATGAACATGTTTATATTTCCAATAATATAATTTACTATTCTGAGAATGCATGTTTACCTCAACACTAGCCACACTAAAAAAAAAAAATCAATGATTCGTCGGATAGCACTGCGGTCTTCAAATGAACTACTAGAAAGTTTTGAACTCCCAAAACATACACGACAAGAAATAGTTTACCTTGCTGCTCATAAAAAGCAGTTCTTCTCTTCGTTCATTCTTCCAGGAAACAACTTGCCCACCATACAGAAGCACCTGACCATTTTAACTCAAGCAGTTAGTTAGTAAACAGGCTAGGTTTCTGCTTTACATCTTTTTTATGAAAAAAGCTAATTTCAAACGACAAGGGCACATCGTTATCATGTTGAAAAATGAAACATTTGTGTCAAACCCTAATTAATAAACTACAGAATCTTCAATCGATTTGTTATCATTTTAGCAACTCAATAACACATAAAAAGGATTTAACTTGACCTTTAATAATCCACGGAGTTTGTTGTAGAAAGATCTGACAGCAATATTTCAGCTCAGGAATCAATAATCAGATATCAAAGCAAAGAAGGGGAAAAAATTTGCTTATGCATATTTTATCATCTTCAACTCCCCTGTTCTGTATCTAAGCATCAGATTCTCAAATTTTATCACCACAAGATGACTTATTTTCTTCCTTCTAAATTAGTAAGAACCAAATTAAAATTAACAAAATTATTTCCTATTATAAAATTCAAATAACCCATCAAATCCAATCCATTAAATCAACCACAAAATAATAATGATGATGATGATGAAACAGACCTCAGCAGATGACCCAGTTGGCTCAGTCAATATAATTCTGGGCAATCCATCTTTATGATGAACTATATTCAATGGCATAGCTTTTGGCCCTAACCTTGCCCTTATTCTGCTCACAAATGGGTTCACTTTCCCTTTTCTCCACTCCAGCTGCACACATCCAAAGCAACCCACATACATAAAACATAAAGATAAGGTAATTAAAACACAAAAATCACATCAAAATCAGTCTTTTATTAAAAGAGATTTGATAGCTCAATAAGGAAAAAAAAACAAACAATGAAACAACAGAATTAGAAAAACTAATATATAACCAAATGAAAGAAAACAAAGAGATGGGTTTAGCTTACGTTTGTTTGTTGATAATTATAATATTATTATAATAAATTTATAATAATTATTTAGTCTTCTAATCGGCTTCGAGTTTGAAGAACAACCAACCCACCAACTCTTTTCAAGTTTTTGAAAAGTAATGCTTTACAACATTATATATATATATATATATATATAGATTGCTCGAGTTCATGTAATAATAATAATAATAATAACAAGGATATCCAATGAAAGCCACCAACTATATTGTACGTGTTCTTCATTGGATGCCCTGCTCGTTATGTCACTTTCAGTTATTCGGTTACTCTGCGTTTGGTCCCAGGTTCTTTTCCATGGGCCTTAGTTTCAGATGTCGGTGTCGTGGGGGTTTTGTCCAAATCAAGACCGTTGATCTAATGGGGCCACCTTATCTGAAACATATGGCAAGGAAATGGGAATCCTTGTGTAATTTGTTAGCATGGCCTGCAATTACATCTGATTATATTCTCTTTGGTTGCGGCATAAAGCATGCTACAATATTAATTTGTTTTTTAAGGAAAACTTTTAATCAGCGGTCCACATTTATTGAACATTTTTATTGCAAATTATTCTACCCGAACTTAAGTGGATCACAATAATTAATAAAAAATTTATAAGAATAATTCAAAACAAAATAACAAATAACAATAAATCTGAAATCCAAAAATTGTCTAGGTTTTATGGGTGGCTTTTATTTATGTTTCTTATTTTTATATGATATTATATTTTATAATGAAATAATTTTTTTAAATTTTTTAATTTAATAATAAAAATATTAATTATAGAATTATGTGCCACATATATATTTTTATTTTAATAGAAGAATATACTATCTTATTATAATAAGTAATAAAAATTAATTTTAAAGATTAAGTGTCATGTGACACTCTTTCTAAAAATATTTAACTTATATTTACACACTTTGCTGTATTATTCGTAATATTATTTAAAAATTAATTGGATAGTATAATATATTTTTTTGTTAAAATAGAATTCTAATTTAATAGATTTACTAATTTAATTTTATAATTTAATAGTATTTTTTAATTGTAATATGATAGTATATATGTTTTCTAATTATAATACAATTCTTATATAATTATAATATGTATTTTTATGGTAATAATTTTTTTATTTAATAAAAAATTAATTGTAAAAATATTTTAATTTTATAATAAAAATTAATTGTAGAGAGTGAGTGTCACATATGTTTTTTTATTTTATGAGAGATTATAATATGTTTTCTTATTATAATATGTTTCTTTATTTTAATTTTATAATTTAATAATAATAAATAAAAATATTAATTAATTAAATTAATTAATAAGTTTCTTGCTTTAATAATATATTATGTTTTTCTATTATAATAAGTTTCTTATGTTAATAATTTATTATTTTAATTTTATAATTTTATAATAAAAACTAATTATAAAGATACTTTGATTTTATAATTTAATAAAAAATAATAATTGTAGAGATTAAGTTAATTGTAAATAATTTAATAGTGTTTTTTATTTTAATATGATAGTCTAATATGTTTTCTTATTATAATAGATTTCTTATAAAATTATAATATGTATTTTTATTTAATAGATTTATTAATTTAATTTGATAACTTTAATATGAAGTTGGCATGCGCCTCGATGAGAAGAATTAAAAATATTTAACTTATATATGCATGTGTGTGTGTATATATATTATAATGACTTGTAGTCTCAACTACTGTTACACTGTGGGACGAGTATTACATAATATAAATTATGTTTGGACACATATACTCTTATGAAATGACTTTGGGAACAATCGGAAAATTCTTCGATATTCTGATATTAGATGATACGATGTTCCACTTCGGACAGCCCATGGTATTTGGGCCGTAACTTTCTCATAAGAACTTCGATTTTATGAATTTTATATCATCAGAAAGCTAAGATTGAGACCTACAACTTCCGCATTGAATATTTTTCCAAATTCGAACTAGAAATAGGTTGAAAATACAGATCAATAATCTAGATGAATAGTGCTCGGACCTATCTAGAGAAATCTTTAAGTTTCTACACATTTCTTTAAAGATGCAAATTACAAGTGGCCCTTAGTATAAAAATGAGATATTATTCCTACATCCCTAAGAAATTGAATTTTGTAGAGAAAGAGAGAGAGACGTGAGAATGAGAAAAGAACAACAAGAAGAAAAGAAAATGAGGAAGAAGAATAAGAAAAGGAGATAAGAAAGAAAGAATAGGGAAGAAGAAGTAAAGAAGAGGCTTGGTAACTATAGAGGACTTAAAGAATGAAGGAAATCACAAGAAAATGAGGTAAGACCAATTTGACCGAAATTTTGGATTATGGAATTTTGATGGTATAAAGTTAGGATGGTGTTAGTGGCATATTGACCGGTTCGTAATCACAAGCTTATAATACAAGCGCACGTATCGTTCAAGTAGTATAAAAATATCGATCACACGAGGACTTAATTCTTATTATTGTTATTAATTATTGATACTATTTATTTACAAATATCCCATTAAAGGAGAAGAGAATGATTGCTTTTGGTTGGTTGAATAAATTAATTAAATTACAAAAGAAAATACTAAGGAAAATAACAAAAGACTCAAATATCTAGGGTCGTGATTCCACACAATATTAATTTAAAGATGAATTGATTCTTATATGTGTAATAAATAAGTTTTCTAACCTGTAACGCAAAGATATGGAAAAGCCTCTTCAGATGGTCAGACTCAAATACCCAAATAACTCAATTAATCATATTACCTGAATTCATTAAGTTCAAGTTCCAATTATGGCTACCTCCGCCCGACAGGTATATTCCTATCTTGTAAGAAAATCTATTAAATGGTTATCTATCCTCAAGGAAGATCGTGAGCTATTGAATCTAAGGCTGAAACCTAAAATCTCTTTTCCAAGTTCATTTTAGTTTTACCAAATCAATCTCATTAATGGCCAATTAACAAGAAGCATTAAGCTTAAGACTCAATAACAAACTAAAGAATTACCCATAAAAAGAAAACCAATTATTAAGTATGTGAATATTGTGTTTCATCACTTCCCTAGAATAAAAATAAAATGCTGGGTTAGGGGATCCACATTTACTATATCTAATTTAGAAATATCCCTTATTATAATACAAAAATTATCAATGTTATTACCAACCGACCATATAGGCGGTATCCTCATTAAGTCAGATTTTAATTAAGTCCAACTAGCCATAAAGGCGATATCATTATTTGTCCATAAACCAGCCATATAGGCGGTAATCATCTGTCACCTAAAGACCAGTCATATAGGCGGTGTCACATTATGTCAAATAAATAAAACCAGCCATTAAGGCGGTAATCCTTTTAATTTGAATTATAATTTCCATATTATGATTAAGGGAGATTAATCTAAATTAAAATAATAAAAGCTTCACCCTTACCCAGCGAAAATCTAACTACTAAACATATAAGAAAATAGAAGAAAAGAAACTGCTACTGTTACTGAAAGTAAAAATACATAATTAAATACTGAAAAATAAATACAAACAAGATGCAATCCTTAAAATCGTTACAAAACTCTAAGGAAAGCATCAGAATTACAAATGAAATGACTTGGTATTTATAGGAAAATCTAAAGGCTTCCACCAATTTCTCCACCGATTGCTCCACCAATTGCTCCACCGGACATGGCACCAAACATGGCATCAAATATGGCACCAAACATGCAAGCATGTTTGGTGGAAGTTTGACAATTTTCATTTCTTATTTTTTTAATTTTATTTTATATTTTGAAAATGACTATAGTAATTACTCAAAATACACTAGATTATTCATCAATTTCGGTATTCCAAAATTCAGAATTTGTAAATATTTAAATCTTCAAAATTGTAGATCTTTATGTATTCTTTAATCTGCAACTTGAATCAGCTCAATCTAATATCGGATGAAAAAGCTATGTCCAAAATACAAAACTTGCGCAAAATTGGAATTTCGGACTACACTTCGTAACACGTACAGTAAATTTTCGTTTTTGACCTTTTTTCCTTCGGATTTCATCGTTTTAGCCCCGATTGATTCCATTAAGTCTCAATATTATTTTTATCTGTAAAATAAATAAAAACACATCAAAATATTCATAAAACTCGAGAAACTATACAAAATATTAGGTTAAATGGGTGGGAAATAGTAATATAATTACCACTCATCACATATTAAAAATTACATTTAATAAAGAAATGACTATGGAAATGGATTATAGAGAGAAATGCACAAATATTGAAATTCCTAGGTTTGAGCTAAAGTATGAGTTATGAGATTAGGAGTTGAATTAGTGATGGAATGTTGTTTTAACATACTTGAATATTGAAGTTAAAGAATTGTTTATGCATAATTAAAGTATGAGAGGTTATGGATGCATTTGAGTAAAATAGGCTTTCAGAAGCAAGTGTTAAAAACCTGAAAAATAGACGTGCGTCGCGACGCCCAGGGGTTCAACATCGCGAGACGTACTAGGAAATTAATGCAGATTCATTTCTCGTTTGTCAGCGTCACGACGCGAACTGGAAATTTCAACACATGACTTTCTGGAATTGTGCGCGTCGAGACGTGCAAGGATCTGTGTCACGACGCGAAGACCAGAATACTCCCCAAAATATTTTTAATTCATTACAGATTCACCCTAGCATGTTAGAGGCCACCCCAAGGGTCTCGTATTAGTCCGTATATATATATATATTATGTCATGATATACGCATGATACACAGTGAAGTGTTAACAAATACTTGAATAGATAAATTAGCCTAATCCTGTAATTTCTCTCAGTCCATCTGCTAATCAAGATTATCAATTATAGATCATTATATGAACCATAAATTTCTTCAGTGAAGTGAAGAAAGGCTAGCGGGACTCAAAATCAGTGAGTGGACACTTTTCTTTTAAGTTGACTTTCATTATGATATTTTTCATATCAGATTTACTTTTCGCATTTAAGGCATTAGCCAATTTCACTATCAGTTATATTTTGTTTAGAATGTTTTGAGAAATGGTTTAGAAAATAATATTTTCAAAGCATGATTTCATGTTTTCGAGGCATAGGAGAAAAACCCACCTCAGTATGTAACTTGATTCAGATATGGAATTGACGGGGAGAACATGTGTACATGAAGAGGACTAGGGGGACGGTGATACGTAACACCCCCAGATCCTAGTTCAGGACTAGGGATGATAGATGCCCTTAGATCCTAGATTCAAAGCTTGGAAGGTAGCGTAGATCCGTACCCCTAGTTCTAGTTTAGTGGCTTGGGGGACGACGATACGTAATGCCCCAAGACTACTAGTTTTCTGGACATGTAGTGGCATGCTTTGGGGGACGACGATACGTCACCCCAATGTCATGGATTTGTACTTCTGGCTCTAGTTAGGCGTATGAAGGGACGACGATACGTAAAGTCCTCATGCATCAGGTTTTTCAGAAACAGTTTTCAGAGACAGTGTTCAGAAACAGATATTTCAGAAATAGTTTTCAGAACAGATCTTTGAGATACATGTTTTCAGAATCAGATTTTCAAAAACAGATTTCAGAAAAGTTTTCCTGGAAGAAAGTTATTTTCAAGTAATATAAGAGATTACATGAAAGATGATTTAAGATGAAATTGGTTTTAGAACCATGGATTTTCAAATGCACTTTTAGTACTACTTTTAAACTGTCAACTAACTTAGATCGTTCAAACGATCTAACCCCCCCCCCCCCCCCACACTCTCAGTTTCTTTATTTTGCAGATATTTCCGGAGGACGAGCTCGAGAGGATGGATACTACTGGAAATCACTAGTGGGTTTGGTCCACCAGGTTGAGTCAGAGATAGAGTTCAGTCAAGCTTAGTAAAGTCCAGTTTCAGAAAATTATATAACAAAGTTGTGTACAAATACTAATGTATAAGTTATTAAGATAAGTAACGTTGAGTTTTAGTTGTGTGTAGTATTTTATGTTCTATGTCATGGTTTAGGCAATGGTCCCATATATGAGATTATGTTTAAGAAAAGAGTAACAATATTGTTCATATTTCGAAAGATAGAGGCTCAGGGGAATAATACATTCTATTCACTGCCAGTAGCATCACCAAAATTTGGGGTGTTACAAAGACGATATCAGAGCATGGGCTAGGGAGTCAGTAACTACAGTGGGCAGAGTGCTGAAGTATTGTATATGTAGTATGCTCAAGGTATTAGTATACGAGGCACTACCTCTCCAATATTCAATCCTCGAGTATGTCCTCAAAGTTCTATAGACAAGTTAGTAAGAATTCCAGAGTTATCCAAGTATCTGCCTTATGAAGTAATTATATTCATTGAAAATATCCCTAAAATCATCCTGAATTATTAGCAGAAGTTCAAATTTTTCTATAAAACAAGAAAATACAATACTAAGAAAAGTTACCCAAGTGGGTGGGAAAAGAAAGCTATAAGAAGTAAGGAAAGATGCATAGATATTTAAGCATACAGAGACAAAGAAAGGTAAAATGATGGAATAAGATAGTAAAGTTCTAAGGATACCTATCCAGGGAAGTAGAAAGGAAATGGAAAGCTAGAAAGAAAAGTAAAGATAAAATACAGATGCTTAAGCAATCAGAAGCAATTAAAGGTAAAAATATAAAAACAGATGAATAAGGAAAAATAGAACCTTTAGTATTAAAGAGAATAGATTAAGTCTGAATAATAGTAAAATATTGAAGTAAACTTCAGTAAGATTCCTTCCTTCCTACGAAAATTCCTTCATTGATTAGAAAATTCCTTCAAGTAGACTCAATAGCCTTAAGTATCTTTTATAGATAGAAAGTCTCCCGAGTAACAAATGATAGACAGAAAGATAAAAGAATCAAGAACTCAAGACTAGACGTGGAAATTTCAATAGATAAGAAATGCCAATAAATATGTGGAAACTTTATATCCCCAAACCCGGACCCGCAAACAAATAAGAGAAGATCGAAAACTAAAATGATTAATTGCCTTAATCTAAGAATCTGATAGATAAGGTCCCGATCTACCTAAATCTTCATCTCTTAGCTATACCAGTCATACCTGACGGAGTCTATCTCATACATGCCTTACATGAGTAATAGAATTTATCGGGACACAAAGTATTAGAGTAAGGACGCCGACACCCATTGAGCTATAGACTTCTGCCCCACCCTATACCAGCATTAGGTAAAGATAACCATAAAGAAGTTTGATAAGAATTTATCCTAAGTAAGAAACATAAAGCACTAAATGAAAAACCACCCAGATGAGAACTAAGGGGGTTTCAAAAGATAGAAAAGAAAGAATCTGACTCAAGTCAAAATGGATAAGTTAGTAGTACCTAGAGATATCCATAGATCGGACCAATTTTAATAGAGATTCTTGAAGGTTTAAAAAGTATAGATTTATGAGATGGGAGATGATTGAAAGTTAAAAATAATACCAGCATGAACCGTAAGATTGCACGATGTAGATGTAGTCTATAGCAAGAGGAGAGAACAGAGATCTAGAAAGTAGTCAATAGGAAAAAGCCACGACTAGCCTTAGAAGCATAATATGGAACTAAAGAATAGGCTAGGTAAATAAATAATAAAGAAAGCTATTAGAAGTAATAATGAAGTTCAGCGTATATAGTAATAATAGAAAATGTAACTTGGGGACAATAAGTGAATGAAGATTTTGGACCGATTAATAAATATCAAGGAACTCTGACACATGGAATAGTCTATATTGTTTCCAACTAGGCAAATAGTAAATAATAAAGATGTCTACTTACAGATTCCATATGGAATGTATATACTCACCCATCTACTTACAGCTTAGTGAAGAGAAGAACTAGTGAAGAAGTACATTTGATAAATTAGATGAACCGTGAGACGGCTAGACAATAGGAACAATGAGTTTAACAGAGCATAGACAATAAGCATGAGATGGGATAGTCTGAAGTCATGATGAGTCTACCCAAATCTAGAAATCATCATTGTATTGAAGACCCTTAAGAGAGTTAAAGCTCAAAGGTACGAAGGGACCAGAGAGAGCGATTCTCAAAAATATGGTAGATGACTCTCAAAGAGTCTTATTGTACTAAGACGAGAGAAATAGATAAAGAGCAGCACTTGAACCTAAAGATTTAGTAAGAGATGTCCTAAGTAATCGAAGTTGATAGAGTTATCAGGAGAGTATAGATGTAAGCATTTCAAAGAACTGAGATTAGAAAGAAACGGAAATAGAAGAGTAAGCTTCTTAAGGAGGAATAATAAGAGAGAGTAAAAAATAAAGACTTAAGGAAGTTAAGCAATATATAGTTGGACACTGAGAAAAAAATAAAGACTTAAGGAAGTTAAGCAATATAGACTGATAAGAAAAAGCATATGGGTAGCATGATGGAGCTTTTACAGATCATGACTCTAGAAAATGTTTATAATAAAAGGAAGTATGATTGATAGTCAACAAAGGGAATCAAGAGTGAAGTTAAAACACGAGATAATTCAGATAAGGTCTATTAGAAGCGTCTTAATGGGGAAGTCAACACTAGTAAATATGAGAGTCCCAGGCTTATGAATATGAAAGACAAGTATGGCACGAGTAGTTAGTGAGGACAACACAACTGGAAAGGTTTCGGGATAAAGTTCTACCATCTCAACCCTCGTTATGCAATATCAGTAAAGATAGACTTAGAAAATCGTCTTAAGATATTCCTGGAAACAAGTGAATGAGTAGCAGAGGAGAAGACTAAAACATAAAAACCTTCAGATTTAGTGCAAGAGCAAGATAGAAGAGGGGAGTAGCTCTGGCAAGAGATTTGGGAAAGAAGCTGCCTAGATGAAATAATGAAGTAGATCACATGAATTTCAGGTATAGAGTAAAGCAGAAAAGAGAATAAAAGACAAGTAAAATATATGGAGATGGAACTGCCGAGATTAAATAAAAATGGAAAAAAAAAACATCAGATAAACAATGGTAAAGATACGTAAATCATAAGATAAGCTTTTGATGATTAAGATCAGCAATACTATAGAATAGCAAGCTTTCTCATCGTTGAGAAAAGACTAGAATCTCATCAGAAAGGAAACAGAAGAAAATAGCGAGTATAACCCATAATATTCCATGCTGTATACCTAGTTGGAAATAAGGTAAAGTAGAACCTGAAACAGATTTATTGAGGTACAACATTGAGATGACCAAAGAAATTAAGTATATGGACAACAGTAGACAAAGGTAATATCTGACCAAAATAAAACTTTAGGAATAACTGAAAGAATGATACTCTTAAGTACAATCAGGCTAATGGGACAAACCATTATAAAGGAAAACTAACCATATTTATAGCAGTTATAAAACTTAAAGGTGTAAAATAGTATGAAGCATAGATCAGGACATAATCCAAATGCCAATGTTAATGATAACGAACACAATTTAGGCATAAAGATACATAAAGTCAGGTTTAACATAGATACCTTATCCCAAAAGTTCGTTAACCAATCGAGAGGAATCGCCAAAGAAGTTATTTTTGAATTAATGTACTAAGAATGTGAGTCATCGATTGATAGCAAGAGTATATGAGGAAGATAGCTATAAGTTATGAAGTCCTAAACCCATAGATAGCCAAATATATGAGAATTCGAAAGAAAAGCTCATAAGCAGAAGGACTTAGTAATGCGAAATGAGAAAAGATCAAATAGTCAGTTAAGAAATGATAATGAATGCTAAAATAAGATCTAAAATATGGAGCTAAGGAAATATTAGAAAAATATGTCTTATAAGATCTATAAAGTGATTATATTATACAAGTAGCCAAAGAACCTGAAGGATATATAAATCAATGGAAAGTGAAGATTATTCGTTATAGTACAAGTACGATAATGATGTTTTAAATATGAACAATCACAGAAATCCTAAGGATATTTAGAAATTATTATTGTCATAACAAGAGATATAAAAGGGTATATGTGAATATTTGAAATAGAGAATACAATATATGAATAAAGGTTCATAAGTGAGATTTATGGGGAGCATAGAGTGAGTTGTAGTATGACGATAGGGGTGATGTACTAAGTATGAGCTCACTAAGGCCCACGAAGTTTGAAATAGTAGTTACACACATGATCAGAGTTTCCCGGAGGTTAAATATTGAGATTCAAGCAAGAAGAGTAGAAAGAAAGATAAGAAAGATAAGAGTAACAGAAACACAAGATGTCCTCCAACAAAGACAAATATGCAAGTTAGACACCAAAAAGGATTCGAGGACGAATCCTATTAAGGGGAGGGGGAATTTGTGATGACCGTTAGTCTCAAATACTGTTACACTGTGGGATAAGTGTCACATAATAAAAATTATGTTTGGACATATATACTCTCATGAAATGACTTTGAGAACAATCAGAAAATTCTTCGAGATTCGATACTAGATGATACGATGTTCCACTTCGGATAACCCATGGTATTTAGGCCGTAACTTTCTCATACGAACTCTGATTTTTATGAATTTTATATTGCCAGAAAGCTGAGATCGAGACCTACAACTTCTGCGTGAATATTTTCCAAATTCGAACTAAAAATAAGATGAAAATATAGATCAATAATCTGGATGAATAGTGCTCGGACCTATCTAGAGAAATCTTTAAGTTTCTCAAAGTTTCTACATATTTCTTTAAAGATGCAAATTACAAGTGGCCCCTTGTACAAAAAGGGGATACTATTCCTTCATCCCTTAAAAATTAAATTTTATAGAGAAAGAGAGAGAGACGTGAGAATGAAAAAGGAAGAAGAAGATGAAGAAGAAGAAGAAGAAGAAGAAGAAGAAGAAGAAGAAGAAGAAGAAGAAAGAAGAAAGAGAGAAGAGGGAAGAAGAAGCAAATAAGAGGCTTGGTAACCATGGAGGACTTAAAGAATGAAGAAAATCACAAGAAAGGAGGTAAGGCCAATTTGACCCAAATTTTGGATTATGGAATTTTGATTGTATAAAGTTAGGATGGTGTTAGTGGCATATTAAATTGCATTTTGTAAAGAAATGAATATGGAAATGGATTAAAGAGAGAAATGCCCAAATATTGAAAATCCTAGGTGTTAAGCTAAAGTGGGAGTTATGAGATTAGGAGTTGAATTAATGATGGAATGTTGTTTTAACATACTTGAATATTGAGGTTAACGAATTGTTTGTGCATAATTAAATTATGAGAGGTTGGGGATGCATTTGGGTAGAATAGACTTTGAGAAGCAAGTGTTAAAAACCTGAAAAATAGGCGTGCGTCGCGACGCCCAAGGGTTTAGTGTCGCGACACGTACTGGGAAATTAATGCAGATTTATTTCTGGTTTGTCAGTGTCGTGATGCAAACTGGAAATTCTCATACATGCCTTTCTGGAATTGTGCGCGTCGCGGCGCACAAGGCTATGCGTTGCGACGCGAAGACCAGAATTTCCCCAAAATATTTTTAATTCATTCCAGATTCACCCTAGCATGTTAGAGGCCACCCCGAGGGTCTCGTATTAGTTCGTATATATACATTATGTCATGATATACACATGATACGCAGTGAAGTGTTAACAAATACTTGAATAGATAAATTAGCCTAATCCCATAATTTCTCTCAATCCATCTTCTAATCAAGATTATCAATTATAGATCATCGCAGGAACCACAAATTTCTTCAGCGAAGTGAAGTAAGGCTAGTGGGACTCCAAATCAGTGAGTGGATACTTTTCTTTTAAGTTGATTTTCATTATGTTATTTTTCATATCAGACTTACTTTTCGCATTTAGGGCGTTTGCCAATTTCACTATCAGTTATATTTTGTTTAGCATGTTTTAAGAAATGGTTTAGAAAAGAAATGTTTTCAAAGCATGATTTCATATTTTCGAGGCATGGGGGAAAAACTCATCTCAGTATATAACTTGATTCAGTTATGGAATTGACGGAGAGAACATGTGCACATGTAAATGACTGTGGGGACGGCGATACGTAACGCCCCCAGATCCTAATTTAGGACTAGGGATGACAGATGCCCCTAGTGTAGGAAACTCTTTCCTTGCGCAGCGGAAGCACGTTAAGCACCCGGATCGGACTTGAAAATTTTTCTGCCCTTCCCTTTGAGTAGCCGAATGCAACCAGTACAACCACTGAAATTTTACTTATGTTTTAGAAAAAATTCTAGCCCCGAAACTACATCGGAACTGTCCCCGAACAGCCTTGAACAACCGAATATCAAACTTTGGTACAAATTTGATACATATTGTAATATTTGGGTAGACCGGTGAAATTTTTTTAGGATTTGTGTATTTTTAATAACATATTGATATATTTTTTTCAAATCTTATCATTATACTATTCATTTTAATTTTTTATTATTAATTTTTTAGAGATTATTATTTTTTCTTATATAAAAAATTGACATTCTTTTAATAATAGTATATAGTTTAATTATTAAAGTATTTACAAAAAAATGTGTATTTGAATATAATTAAGTAAAATAAATTTAATAAGAATCAATTTAAAATTTTTGGATCACGGCTCCAAAAAAAAAAAACTTGATCAGATAGGCCATGGGGGCAAAAAAAAAAAAAAAAAAAAAGAAAAAAAGAAAAAAAGAAAAAACTGTAAGAATAGATGTATTGGTTTGGTAGGCTAGCTTTTCATGGATTTACCAAATTGGAAGAGAAAAAGAAAAAAAATGAGCAGACCTTATGCATTTGCATTTGTTTCTCTATTCTTATTATTGCAATGGAGAATGACTTCATAACTAGGGTTTTAGGATACTGCTGGTTGATAAGAAAATGGGCGGTGGCAAGATTAGGGATGATAAAAAGTTTCGGTTTTTGTTTGGAGCATGGATCCCAAAGATTTAGGTTTGGAATTAAAATTTTTTGATTTTGGTGGCGAAATTTCAGACTCGTATCGATCTAGATCCATGGGTTCTGAAATTCTGAAACCTGGATCAAGAATTTTATTAAATTATATTAAAAAATATAAAAGAATAGAATTAAAAAAATAAAATAAAAAAGTAATTAAGTAATAGTAAAAATTAAAAATATAAATATAAGAAAATTAGAAATCCGGATTTTTTTTTTAATTCCGAAATCCACCACAATCTTCCTAAGATCTTATCCACTTTTATAAAGAAATTATTTTCAAGATTAGAACTCCTCATCAAACTTCACCATCGCACTAATCACAAAATACACAAGAATAAATTACAACACTTGGAACAAATAACATAAGATTATATTTTGATAAAAATAAATGAATTGTTTTTTACTTTATATACAAATATCCTTCAAATTTAAGCAAAAAAGGATCCAAAATCCGGGCTCCCCACGAAAAGGATATTATAGATTAAAAAAATATATGAAAAGAGGCGGAGACAATTTGAGAATATTATTTGCAAATATTAAATGTATAGTGACAGTTGGAATGCAACATAGCTAGTAATATATTAATTAATAAATTAAGAAGTAAGGAATGGCCCTAGCTACACAATACAACAAATAAACATATAAAGTTGAAGATGCCAAGGAGGAAAAAGAAGGTTGTGTTGTTATCGATCCCATCTCTATACATAAAGTTGTGGATAAGATAGATAGGGTGGATTTTATTGTCAAGTAGTCACCCATATTTGTATTTTCTTACTAGGGATTGGGAAATAAAATGTGATGCTCATACAAAAGTTAATACTATTATATGTGTATATATATAAACATGAAAAAAAAATTTGTGATTAATTAGAGTGTGTATTGATTGCGATTTTATACTGCACGCAAGTGCACGTATCGCTCAAGTAATATAATGACAGAATGTTGGATAACAAATAATAATTTTGTAGATAAACTTTATATGCGAGAAAAACCTAAGGTTGAAACTTCATCTAAGCACTCAAATAATGGGTTCAGACACTTTTCATTCAATTGAGTTATTACAAATTATTTATTGGAGTTGTGCTTGAAGTGCCAATCCGAATAATGTATTGTACATTATATTTTATTATTTATTAATAACTACATTTTCATTTCAACCATTGTTAATGGAAATTGTTATGTCATAATGCATATTAGATTGATATATAAATATGCTGAGAATGACATCAATATTAAAATAGTAATGTAGTAATATTGGACATTAGATGGTCCGACATTGAGAAAATATAACTACTATAAATTATTCTTAAAGTAAATATTCATTGTCGTTGGTTTTGGAATACGGTCAAATTCCTATAACCTATAAGACTAGCACATATCGTATATTGGAATTGGAGTTCCAATGGTTTAACTCGATGTACCATTAGCAAAGCAAGCTCGTATAGAAATGTGGGTATTCGTTGGAGCGAATATTGAATGACTCACATGTGATTCCTAATAGTTGGAAGTATACATCACTGTCAATAGGAATCTCCTCGAGTCGAGTATCATATGTGATCCTTTGAATATAGGATAATATTGATTTTGTGTGTGATCCTCCACACTTTGATGTCATTTATGTTAGAGATCTTTCATGGCCTGAAAGCTAAATATTCGTTAGGTGTGGATCGATGCACTCGTTAATCAAGTGCGTATCAAGATAAGATCCGTTGGCCCATATATATACCATAAGGGGTTTATGCATCCATATGAGTAATTCACGATTCTTAAGACTTTGGCTAAAGCCGATCACATATGGTTGATCGCATATATTAGAAGTGGTATTTTGATTAGTTGTAAAGAATCGTGTACATGTTGACAATATGAGATGTGTGTCTTGAAAACTTGATGGTGCAATCTATGTTTCCTAAGCACAACTAGGATAGTTTACGACAGATGGATTGTTAAACATATGTGATGACATCGACTTGTATACTTGAAAAAGGTCGTTCGTGTTCTTCGCGAATTCGGAGGTGGCTAAATTGTGTACATATAAGCTAGACTTAAATGTCGAACATTTCTGGACTTAGAGAGTCCCGCAATATGAATTATACTCATTGAGCACTTGGGTAGCCGATAATGTTTGATAATAAATAATATTTGATATTATAATTATCAATAATTAAGTGTTATTGGATAACATTAATTATTTACTTGACCCATTGGATTAATTGGATTAATCCAAAATCACACAAAAGCTTTGTTGTAATTTCATAATTATCTCCATCATTGGAGGATATTTTGGTAATTATAAAAATATATAACAATAGTTGTACTTGACTTGATTTAATTGGATTAAATCAAAGTGGTAGACAATGAACTAATCAAATTGTTAAACTGTATCTAGATTTAATTGGATTAACCCCATATAAAAGCTGATTAGAACTTTTATTAATTAAAAATTATATAAGTTTCACTATAAAATGCAAACTTGAGCAAGTTTTTTAGGGAAGAAAGCAAACTAAAACAAAAATTAAGCAAAAGAAATAAATATTAACCTAAGTAAAGTTGTTATGAGAGAAGTTTTGGAAGTTCTCTACAACATTTCAACAAGGAGAAGAAAATTGGATCTTGGAATCAAGCTTGGTAGGTAAGTTTGATCTTCTCTAAATATATATTTTTATTAGTGAGTTGTTATCATTAATGAAGCATATAGTGATGTATTATGTATTGGATACGTAATAACATGGCTTGAAGTTGAAATTAGGTTTATGAATTGTGTATGGTTTCTTTGGAAGCATAAACACAATATGCTTGTGATTGGGTCAAATATGTTCATGTTGGACATGAAATATAAAATTAGAGTTTGAAACTCTAGATGAAAGCTTGGAGTTATTACTACCACTTTAGAATCACTTGACCACATTTGAGTGACCTAGAAATGTTTATTAGTCACTTCATTATGTGATTCTAATTTGGTTTATGTTTTGACTCAAAGAAATACATATATGTATTTAGAATACATGTATGTTTATTATATAACATGTGTTGATGTTGGTTTTGATGTTAACATTATTTTTAGGTGTTATGGAAGTGTTTAAGGAAATTTTTTTTAAAAAAGCGCGTATCACTCGGAGAATTCCATTTTTTTCTCCCGTTTGGTTTTTCTGGACTCCGATTCGTCTTCAGTTTTTCCATATGCACTCGTAATGGAATACAATATTCTATTAAATTATTTAAAAATACACTCATACTTGATATCTACAGATTAGACCCACTTTCATTATGTGGGGCATCGATCCGACCCTAGGGTCCCATATCTGCCCCAACAGAATGATATCAGAGCAGTTCTTAGCCATACACCACATGTTGCATGTTTGACATGTATTTGAATATATGCCTATTTAATTTTAATTTTATTATGCATAAGTCATATTAGATATGCATTGCATGTTTTAAATTAAATTTTTATTTTGACCCAAGCATGTTAATGATTTGATTGTCATAAATCTCTCATGATTAGGTTGTTACTTTTAAATAATAATATTAATAATGTTGGAGTATTTTTGGATGGTTTGTCTTGTCAATACTGAGATGAATGAGTTCTTATTACTTATGTCCAATACTGTCATTATTGTGAGGGTATAAATGGTCAGAACTTAGGTCGCTTCGGTAAAATATTAGATGTAGCGTGATGAGTTGACACAATCACCTAGTATTATCATTATTATGATGGTGTACATACAAAATGCATTAGTCCACAATGACAAGTATGCACTTGGAACACGTCTTAATCCAATATCATCATTATTGTGAGGGTAATAAATGATTCATGACCAAACTTAGGAGTCACATGGATGTGGTTGACCTTTGAGGTCTACCTAATGAGTTTATGAAGGCCAATATCATCATTATTGTGAGGCTGAAGTAATTGTCATGAGATCCACTTTCCGCTATGAAATTTGATTGTCAAATTTCTATTTTTCCATTAAGGGAGATTACAAAATTATGTAAAATATTGAGATGGCACTAATAGATTTAAAATCCATAATCGTATTAGTGTTTTTATATTGAAATGAGAATGTTATGTTAGTATTTAATTATTGTCTTGTAAAAGATTCTCGTATATCCATTAATATGGATTTTGGATTCCAATAAACTGAAAGGACGACCGGCGTAAACACACGCGTATAACGCAAGCGCACGTATCGTTCAAGTAGTATAAAAATATCGATCCCACGAGGACTTAATTCCTACTGTAGTTATTAATTATTGATACTATTTATTTACAGGTATCTAATTAAAGGGAGAAGAGAATGATTGTTTGATTGGTTGGTTGAATGTGGTTTTCCTTAATTAAAATAAACAAAAGAAAATACTAAGTAAAATAACAAAAGACACAAAGATCTAGGGTTGTGAATCTTTCTAATATCTTTTAAAAGATGAAGTGATTATTTTATGTTTGTGTAATAAATCAGTTTACTAACCTGGAACACGAAATTATGCAAAAGCCTCTGTCGATGGTCAGACGCAAATACCCAGTTTAACCCAATTGAACCATATGTCTATGTCAACCAAATTATCTGGATTCATTAAGTTTAAGTTCCAATTATGGCTACCCCCGCCCGACAGGTATATGTCTATCCTGTAATGAAATCTATTAAATGATTATCTATCCTTAAGGAAGATCGTGGGCTATTAAGTCTAAGGATGAAACCTAAAATCCCTATGTCTAGTTCATTTTAGATTTACCACATCAATCTTATTGGTGATCAGACAACAAGAAGCATTAAGCTTAAGACATAATAAGTAAACCTTTAAATTACCCAAACTATAAAATAACCCCTTATAAACCGGTGATATTAGAATTCATCACAACCCCAGATAACTAACACATAACTAGGGCTAGTAAAAACTTAAATAAAATAAAAGACATAAAGTCAAATGCTGAAAAGTAAATGACGGAATGTAAATGCTGAAATTAAATACTGAAAATTAAATGCTGAAAATAAATTGCTGAAAAGTAAATGCTGAAAGTAAATTGCTGAAAAGTAAATTGTTGAAAAGTAAATGCTGAAAGTAAATTGCTGAAAAGAAAATGCTGAAAGTAAATTGCTGAAAATAAATTGCTGAAAAGTAAATAAAGTAAAAGTACAATAAAAGAAAATGCTGAGGTAAAAGGATCCACTTTTATTACTTCTATTTTAGATATCTCCCTTAATATAATATATTAACTTTGCATGATAATTACCAAACAGCTAGGGGTGTCAAAACGAATCAACGAATCGAATTCGTATCGAATCCTAAACGAATCGAATCAAAATGTGATGGATTCGTATTCGATTCGTTTATTAAACGAATCCTAATATCAGGATCCGTATTCGATTCGTTTATTAAACGAATCGAATACGAATATTCGTTTATTCGTTTAGTCAATGATATTATTTAATAAAATAATTTACCACACTTGATTTACATTAATTCATCATAAATATATACATGTAATTAATATATTTACTAAAAATATTTTACCAAATATTTAAAATATTATTTTTTCTATGATAATTAGCTATAATATCTTGAATCTTAATTGAAAATTAACAAGAACTAGTAAATAAAAATAATAAAACGAATCATAAACGAATAAACGAATCAATGAGCTTAAATTCGTATTCGATTCGTTTAATAAACGAATCGAATCGAATTGACCCATTTATTAAACGAATCCATTTTTTCAAACCCGTATTCGCTTTAAAGCGAATCGAATCGAACGAATAAACGAATTCTGACCCAAATTGCCACCCCTACAAACAGCCATATAGGCGGTATCCAGATTAAGTCAAATTAATAATTAATTACCAACCGGCCAATCAGGCGGTATCCAGTTTAGTCAGGTTAAAACCAATTTAAATAATTACCAACCGACCAATATGGCGGTATCCTCGTTAAGTCAGGTTTTAACTAGTTTATATATTATAATTAAGGGAGATTAATCTAAATATTAGTAATAAAAGTTTTACCTTTTACCCCAGCAAAGGGGAGTTACCTCCTCATTACTGAAAAGTAAAAACTGAAAATTAAAGAAAGAAAAGTATTGTGCGTAAAAGTAAATTACGGAAAGTAAAAACTGAAAAGTAAAGAAAAGAAAGTGCAAAAGCGGAAATTAATTACTGAAAGCTATAAATAAACAAACAAGATACAATCTTCTTAGTATTCTTAAGGAATTCCTTAGAAGAAAGTATGAATTTTACAAATGAAATGGCTTGGTATTTATAGGCAAAATTTTGCCTCCATCAAATCATCCACCAAATCAATTATTAATTGCTCCACTAATTGCTCCACCAAATCCATTATTAATTGCTCCACTAATCTCTTATCATGTTTGGTGATGATTTGATAATTTTTATTATTTATTTATTAATTTATTTTTTGCTTTGAAAATGATTGAAAGTGACTTTAATAATTACACACAACACACTTTTGGATGGTTCATCAATTTCGGGCATGAAATCTTCAGAATTCGAAATTATTTTGTCTTTAAAAGCTGTAGATCTTTGAGTCTTATTTAATCTGGAACTTGAATCAGCTCAATCCGATATCGGAGTAAAAAGTTATGTCCAAATTACGACAGATACACAAAACTGGAATTTCCAAAACTGCACTTCGTTAAAACGCCCTTTCAAGTTTCCAATCTCCAAAATTAATATGTCAAGTCCAGTTTTTGCCCTTATTTGACCCATATTTCGTCCTAAATGATTTCATTAAGTCCCAATATTATTTTATCTGCAAAATAAACTAAAACATATCAAAACGTTCATCAAACCAGAGAAACTAAACAAAATATTAAGTAAAAGGGGCGGTAAATATTGATATATTTTCCACTTATCAAAGGAGCCTCAAACTATTTAGAGTAGAAGATGAATAATTGCCTTATCTTGGAGCCAGAATGATTAAGGTATGTGAAGCTCAATCTAATTTCTGTCAAAATTATTCATGATTTGCTTAGACAGTACATAAATGTATCAAATTCTTGGAGCTTATGAGGACACTCAAGGAGTTTTTTGAAGGAAATCAAGAA
Organism: Zanthoxylum bungeanum; assembly: GCA_019454045.1. Classification (NCBI taxonomy): domain Eukaryota; kingdom Viridiplantae; phylum Streptophyta; class Magnoliopsida; order Sapindales; family Rutaceae; genus Zanthoxylum; species Zanthoxylum bungeanum. Next base: position 167,205 of record SKCR01021827.1, read on the forward strand.
ATTGAGATATATCAAAGGTCTAAGGATTTGTTCCATGCTACGCTCAAGGATGAATGAGCGATTAGCATTCATGTTTTGGACATGATTGACCAGATTAGATATTTGGAACGAAATGACATTATGATAGATGAAAGGCTAGGCCGAAATCTGATTCTATCTTCTTTACCCGGTACATATGTTGATTTTGTGATGCATTCGATGCAAGCCACATATGGAGAGCTTTATAACATATTTCCACGGCGGAATATGATCTGAAGAAATGGAATCTCATTTTGTACTTCAATGGTGGAGCAAGCTCTTCAAAGACTTCTAAGAAGTCTAAGAAGATTAAAATGAGAAATAAGAAGAAAGACTCCAATAAACAAATTCCAAGACCGCGAGTAGCTCGTGATGCATGTCTACATTGCTAGAAGTCTGGACACTGGAAACGTGATTGTCTAGAGCTAAAATAAAATACAGGAACCTCAAGTACGCTTTATATTTTTCCTATTATTGACATCGCATTAGCCTTAGATGTAAATAGTGGTTGGCTGTTAGACACCGGTAGTCTCACTCATATTTGCAACTCCATGCAAGCCATGAGAGTTAAAAGAAGGTTCAACAAAAGAGAGATTGATCAGTGAAATCACACACGTAATGCAAGCGAACGTATCGCTCAAGTAGTATACAAAAATTGATCCCACGAGGACTTAATTTCTCACAATGTTATTAATTATTGATGCTAAATGTTTACAGGTATCTAATTGAGGTTGGAAGGGATTGTTCGTTGGTTGAATGTGGATTAACTAAATAAAGAAAAAAATACAAAATACAAACAAATGAAATTAATAATAAAGAAAACATCTAGGGTTATGAATCCGCCCAATATTACTCTAATGATGAATTGATTCTCTTATACATGTGTAATAAATCAATTTGTTAACTGGAACACGAAGATATACAAAAGCCTTCGTCAATGGTCAGATACAAACACCTAAAGTAACCCAATTAACTATATGTCTTTGTTAACCAAGAAACTCTGAATTAATTAAGTTCAAGTTTCAATTGTGGCTACCCACGCTCGACATGTATATGTCTATCCTGGAAGGAAATCTCCCATAAAGTGAGATTGTGAGCTATTGAATCTAATGCTGAAACCTAAAATACATTCGTCAAGTTCATTTTAAGTTTACCACATCAATCTAATTGGTGATCAGGAAACAAGAAGTATTAAGATTAAGATTCAATAAACAAGCCTAATGTATTAACCATTATATTAGAAAATCAATTATTAAACTCGTGAATATTGTGCTTCATCACTTTCCTAGATTAAAAATAAAATATTGAGGTTAGGGAATCTACCTTTACTATTTCAAATCTATAAATCTCTCTTATTATAATATATAAATTTGTATTATATTACCAACCGACCATATAAGCGGTATCATGATTAAGTCATGTTTTAATTAATTCCAAACAAGAAACAATCCTCAGTTCGTTATTAAGAAAACTAAGGAAAGTATGAATTTGGAAAATGAAATCAGCCTCAATTTATAGGCAAAAAACCTGGTCTGCGCCGATGCGCAGGGTGCTCTACGTTGCGATGTGTGCACAGTAAATGTCGGCTGTATTATTTCATCGGTGCGTCGCGACGTAAAAGGCTTGGGCGTCATGACGCGTGCTACAATGATGATGTAATGATGACGTAAGTAATGACACATGTCGGTAGGCTGCGTAATTGAGGCGCGTCGCGACGCAGAGAAGTGTGCACGTCGCGATGCATGAACAATAATTTTCCCATTTTACCATTTTTCATATGTTTTTCTTCATTTTAGCCCCGAGTTGATTCCATTGAGTCCCGAAACTTTATTTATCTGCAAAATAACACAAAACACATCAAAACATTCATAAAACCTGAGATCATATATAAAATATTAGGTAAAAGAAGTGGTAAATATTGATATATTTTCCGCTCATCACACCCCCAAACCTAATATTTTGCTAGTCCTCGAGCAAAATAAACAAAACAAAATGAAATAAATAACTAAAACTAAATTAAACTAAGCCACTTTAGTAAGGATCACAGTTGCATTTAGCGTATGCAACTAGCCTTTAAACCCCTATGTGTCTCTAGTGGACGAGTTATAGTCTCATGAGGGCTTACAACGACGATACCCACAAACGTCAATTACATGCAATCACACGTAAAAACAAAACAAAAGAAAGAAATAAAAGAAAATAATAGCTTTATATACATTGTTCTCAGAGAATGTCTAGCAACAAAGTTAAAGGAACCTTCAAAATGAATACTACAATTAAAATCCTTTCCTTTGAACAAAGTATCTAAATCAGACTCTAAGTGTGTGTGAATAATTCTGCAAACAACTTCGATTCTAAGTTATTAACTAGGTGAGTTTGTCTCAATTCTTAGTAGTTGATGGGTCAAACCAACCTGACTATCTAAAATTATTGTGTCTGCTACAAAATGCGTAAAGTGAAGCTTTACCATTTGACGCGAACGATCACTGCTTACTGAGGCAAGATGCCGGTTACTAAGTATAAGCTTATTTATTAACTAATTCAAGTTGTACCGTTTGACGCGAATAGTCAGCGCAAGACGCCCGATTACTAAGTAAAAGCTTGGTCAGTTTTTATTCATCATTTGTTTTTTTACCTCATATCATAAATAATGTAGACAAAAATAAATATTCAGGCAAATGGTCATTCATCATCCACTGATTATTTCAACTAGTCACTTTGTCAGTTCATTATTATCTAACTGCTACAGAACTATTTTCTTGTGGATATGAGTCTAACCTAGATATTATGCTCAAAATATAGGATGAAAGTGAAATTATCATTTATCTTTTCCTAGAACATTTTACTAAGACAAACAATCTCATAATTAGACTATTTTTTTGGCATTTTTAAATAAAGCATGCAAAAATTAAGACATACAATACACGCAAGACACACGACATGTAGGGAAGAAAAACATACAGGAAAGAAAAAAAATAACGGAGAAGACAAATAAAAATAAACAACCTCACCCTCAAACCTAAACCTAGCATTATCCCCAATGCGTTACAAAATAAAAGAGAGATAAGGGAATAATGGTACCGTGGTTTAATCATTCCTCAGCCCCGTCATCATTGCTGCCGTCCTCCAAAAAGTCAGGGAATACCAGAATCTGTTCATCACTCATGTTAAGATGGCGAGCCATTTGTTGAAGCAGTTGCCTCGTGGCCATACTATCTTGAACCATGAATTCAATGCGAGATTCAATTCGATCTAAGTGCTATGACATAGAGCGTGATCGTGATGATCTCCACGTAGATTGAGGTTGCTGTTGTGGCGCTACAGGTGCTGAAGATGAACTGACCTGTGCTGGATTCTCTCTGCTCTCTGTTGTTGAACAATTCTCGCTGTAAGTGCAGTGGTGGCCTATATTGATTCTTCTCTAGGGTCCATGGGCACCCCAGCTGGTGCACAGAGGTTAGTGAGAAGACTGCAATATAAAAGTCCAGTCTGTGCAGAGTGTACTGCACGAACAATATTACAAGTTATCGGCCCACCTCTGTCAATAGTTTGTCCTTCAAGCAAAGAGTAAAGCAGAATCATTCGTTCCTTGGTGACATTTGTTATATGGATGCCAGGTAGAAGGGTGCGGGTTAAGAAATGAAACCAAACTCGAGCATCAGATGTGAGATCCCTAGAACTAATTTTGACATATTCCCCACTATTGTTGATATCCCAGATATAATTGGGGATGCATAGTGTCCTTGTGATAAGGTCTAGGTCGTGGTGCTCAATGGTTTTTATGTATTCATCATCATATATATCCGGCAACCTATAAAACCTGTTAATCATGGATCGATCAAATGCCACCATCTGACCTCTAACCATCACATGATACGCTTGGTGCTTGGAAGTATTGGAGTAGAACTCATGAACTACAGGAGATAGGCTGCTGGCAAAGCTTATGCCAATGACGGTCGGTGATAATTCTGTCTATCTGGGGAAACTGACTGGGGTTAATGTCAAAACCCATATCCAAGATTGGGACTTTTTGTCTCATCCTTTTTTCATAACAACGCTCAGCAGCTGCCGATAAAAATTTAGAAGCATCGTAACTCGGCCCAGAAGCCGCTGAGGTCATCGATCTCTTAGGGGTTATTTAATTTTTAAAAATTTCGGTATTGTTTCCCTTAATTTTCTAGAATTCAAAATTTTTCACCCTAAAATTTCTAACACTTCATAATTATTTTACAACCGCAAACACTTAGCCCCCAAAACTTTGAATTTGTCAACAGCACTCGCCGCAAACATACGCCCACAACTCCAAAATTTCAATAGTAAAAAACACAAACACAAAATTTCAAATCACATACAGTTACAATCCCAAAACTAAATCATAAAATTAAACAACTCACGGTGCAAATGTGCAAACTACAAACATAATGATAAATTGAAAAAGAAAAATGAAGGTACCCAAATTTGCAAGCTGGAGTCCCAAATTCGAACAGCTCACGCGTAAATGGAGGATGGTTATGTCCCAAATCCGAACTTTACATGCGAAAATGAGTGTTTGGGAAGTGATTTCGTGGGTCGGGTGAGATGTTTGGCGATTTGAAGGATAGATTTGTGGTAGAAATTGAGATAAAATGAAGAAAATAGAGAGAAAACGAAAGAGAATGAAGGAAAATGAGAGAACAAATGTGAAGAAAATGGTTCATGGCTGCTGGTTTTAGACTTGGAATCGTGTACACGTCGCGAAGTAGAGTGATATACGTCACGACTCATAGCCCTAAAAATTTAGGGATCTTCACGTGTTAGGTTAGCGCGTCGCGTCGCGCAGATGGTTGATGCGTCGCGACGTGATTTATTTTATTTTTTTACAAAATGTGAATCCTTCGAACATATCCACTAAGATGCATCTCAACAGTTGATTCCTTACTCTACCATCTCTGATAAATTGAATTTTTATCTTCATGATTTTGTCAAACATTACTCCGTGATATCCACATTTTTACTGGCTTGCTCTGTTTTAAGTGCTCCGTCTGTGTTTTTCCCTGTAAAAATAATACACAAAATTTAAAAATGCTACAACATGTGTACACAAAATATAAACAATAAAACTAAAAATTTGCATGGGTTGCCTCCCCGCAAGCGCTAAATTTATCATCTTCAGCCAGACGTGACTGAAATTCATCAGTCAATGAGGCCTCAGCGTGGTTTTGGATGTTCGATTGAGGACAATCCCATGTGCGTTGGTTTTGAAGGGTCTATTCCAACGATGAGGTGGCCAAAAGAATTTTGTTTCACTTGGTGCTCGTGCCACCTTCTTAAACTTTGAAGCTCCTATGGTTCCTGAAAGAAAAGAAAATGAATCATGAGGTCTAGTATGATGCTTAACTTTGAATATGAGTGTCATTCTGTCAAGCTTTTGGGCAGTGTCTTCAATATGTACTCCCCACTGTCGTGATGGTTCCTCTGGTGTCATGAGCTTTTCAACATAATCACACATTTGCTCATGTTTTTGCTCTGCATCTTGTTCCATCTTTTCTTCACATATTTTTTTTAGGATCTCCTCGTTTAGCTCTTCATCTGTCATATGTGCAATCCATGCTCCAAGATCTTCATTTTGAGGATGCAGAGTTTCATCCTCATTTGTTGGTGTGGTTGGTACAGATAGCTCTGCTACTTGTTCCTCCCAGTGACCAAAGAATGATCTAAATCAAGTTGAGATTCTGCTTGTTCGGGCTCCAGAACTGATACCTCCGACTCTTGATACTATTCAGCTTCTGTCTCGATTAAGGTGTCATCGTGGAATGCTTGGTACTCAAAGGCTTCATCAGTGTCATCCAAAAATGCTCTGTGAGGTATGTAGCTATGGTTTTCTATTAATTGTCTCATTTGATCTGTCATTCTCTATATAGATGCCGCTTGACTCTGAAAAATGTCATTCATTGCATCAAGTTTAGCTTCCCGTTTCTTAAGCATGTCCATCAACTGTCTTATCTCCGATGGTTCTGGTTCTTGATGAAGATAATAAGTTGATGATGGATAAGATGGAGAATGTGGTTCAGTGAAATATGTTGATTCTTCATTGACATACCAAGATTGATTCAGATAATTCTGCCACCCTGAGTTATACTGGTACATGCATTGATCGCTCGGGTGGTTATCATCACATATCTCACATTTAATCATTGTGTTTTGAAATTATTGAGCAAATGTTGTGTTGATTGGCTCTAACATCTGACCGGTGCATAATCACACGCGTATAACGCAAACGCACGTATCGTTCAAGTAGTATAAAAGTATCGATCCCACGAGGACTTAAAATCTTTTGTTATTAATTTATGAAGTTAAATGTTTACAAGTATCTAATGGATTGGTTGTTTGATTGGGTGGTGACTTTAAAACTTAAAACAAGTAAATAAAATTGCTTGAAAGTAGATTGAAGAAAATTCAAATTTATAAAACTATCAAGGGTTGTGAATCCTTCCAATATCTTTTTTAAAAGATGAAGTGGTTATTTTACGTTTGTGTAATATATTGGTCTATTAACCTGGAACACAAAATTTTGTAAAAGCCTCTTCCGATGGTTAAATACAAATACCCAGTATAACCCAATTAATCATATTTCTATGTTAACCAAGTTATCTGAATTCATTAAGCTTAAGTTCCAATTATGGCTACCCCCGCCCGACAGGTATATTCCTATCCTGTAAGGAAATCTATTAAAGGGTTATCTATCCTCAAGGAAGATCGTGGGCTATTGAGTCTAAGGTCTTTAACTTAAAATCTCTTTTCCAAGTTCATTTTAAGTTTACCGAATCAATCTTATTAATGGCCAGTTAACAAGATGCATTAAGACTAAGGCTCAATAAATAAACATTTATATTACCCAAACCATAATTTAACCCCTTATAAACCGGTGATATTGGACTTCATCACAACCAAGATAACTGGTTTAGTTACGACACATATTTACGGGTAGTAGAAACTTAAATAAAAGAAAAGACATAAAGTAAATACTGAAAAGTAAATGCTAAAAGTAAATGACGGAAAGTAAATGCTGAAAGTAAATTGCTGAAAAGTAAATTGCTGAAAAGTAAATGCTGAAAGTAAATTGCTGAAAAGTAAATAAAGTAAAAGTACAATAAAAGAAAATGCTGAGGTAAAAGGATATACTTTTATTACTTCTATTTTAGATATCTCCCTTAATATAATATATTAACTTTGCATGATAATTACCAACCATCCATATAGGCGGTATCCAGATTAAGTCAAATTAATAATTAATTACCAACCGACCAGTCAGGCAGTATCCAGTTTAGTCAGGTTAAAACCAATTTAAATAATTACCAACCGACCAATATGGCCGTATCCTCGTTAAGTCAGGTTTTAACTAGTTTATATATTATAATTAAGGGAGATTAATCTAAATATTAGTAATAAAAGTTTTATCTTTTACCCCAGCAAATGGGAGTTACCTCATCATTACTGAAAAGTAAAAACTGAAAATTAAAGAAAGAAAAGTATTGTGCGTAAAAGTAAATTGCAGAAAGTAAAAACTGAAAAGTAAAGATAAGAAAGTGCGAAAGTAGAAATTAATTTCTGAAAGCTGTAAATAAACAAACAAGATACAATCTTATTAGTCTTCTTAAGGAATTCTTTAGAAGAAAATATGAATTTACAAATGAAATGGCTTGGTATTTATAGGCAAAATTTTGCCCCTATCAAATCATCCACCAAATCCATTATTAATTGCTCCACTAATTGCTCCACCAAATCCATTATTAATTGCTCCACTAATTGCTATCATATTTGGTGGGAGTTTGACTAATTTTATTATTTATTTATTTATTTATTTGCTTTGAAAATGACTTTAATAATTACACATAACACACTTACGGATGTTTCATCAATTTCGGTCATGAAATATTCAGAATTCGAAATTATTTTTTTCTTCACAGTTGTATCTCATTGAGTCTGCTTTAATCTTGAACTTGAATCAACTCAATCCAATATCGGAGTAAAAGGTTATGCCCAAAATACGACAGATGCGTAAAACTGGAATTTCCAAAACTGCACTTCGTTAAAACGCCCTTTCAAGTTTCCAATCTCCAAAATTAATATGTCAAGTCCAATATTTTCCCTTATTTGACCCATATTTCGTCCTAAATGATTTCATTGAGTCTGCAAAACGTTCATCAAACACGAGAAACTAAACAAAATATTAAGTAAAGGGGGCGGTAAATATTGATATATTTTCTGCTCACCCCCAAACCTAACATTTTGCTAGTCCTCGAGCAAAACAACAAAATGAAATACAAGAAACAATTAAAATTAAGCTAAGCCACTTTCCTATGGATCACGGTTGCATTTAGCGTATGCAACAAGCCTTTAAACCCCTAGGTGTCCCTAGTGGACGAGTTGTAGTCTCGTGAGGGTTTACAGCGACGATACCCACAAACGTCTTATAAAAGTAAAAAGATAGTAAAAATAATGCACACAAAAGCAAAAAGACAAGAGAAAAGAGAATAAAAAAGTTAGTGACTAAACGGGTGAAACGTTATCTAAGTCAATAATTATTTTGTTTCTTTCTAAATTACCGAATAAGTAAATTCTCCGATTATTTTTACCATTCTCTATATACACAGCCAACACAATATTAATCAACTCATTTTGCCCATAATAGTCACAAGTGCAGTTGAAAAGAGAGTAATATTTTTGTCCTAAAGTTATATCAGAATTCACACATTTTTTAAGCAATTGAATAATTTTTTTTTTTTATTTTTGATTGATTTTTTTATTTATATACAATATATTTCATCTATGTAGCGAGTGTTGGGTTGGTGGCTCCCAAACCAGTTGGCTTTAGGGCACCAGGTGTTAAGACACCCCTACGGACTTGATTACTCAGACTTCAGATATATATATTTTTGCAACATCATTGATCCATTTAGTGAGCTTTGGGCCAGTGACTCCCAAACCAGTTGGCTTTCGGGCACTAGGTGTTAAAACACCCTTACGAACTTAATAACTCAGATCTCAGACATTGTTTTTTACTCCATCGCTTCTTATAGATGCTTCCTCCAATTAAACTAGAGCACTGAATATTTCAAACTTTTTAATTACAACTCATGATTGTATGTTACCATATATGCTAATAATACCTGTCAACTGAGCATATGAAGATTCATTTTAGTCAGTTTTATGGAGAATTCACAAATTAAATAATTTAAAAGGAAATAAACAAAAATTAACTTGTTCCGAAATAGGTTGAGATACGTCTCAGGAATGGAAATTCCTTACACAGCTATCTCACACCAATTTCACATGATTAATCAAATAAAAACACAAAAATACAAAATATTTTTTTGGTTTTTTGTAAAATTTTTCAATTTTTTTTTTTTGCTTTTTCGAAAAATTTTGACTAAAAATAAAACAATAAAAATAAGATACAATTTAACTATTCTTCTTCCCCAAACCTAAATGAGACATTGTCCCCAATGTCTTAAACAGTAGAAGAAGAGTTTAGAAAACCGTACCTGGTTAGCTGAAATTCTACATCTAAATGAAAAGTTAAAGGTTAAGATCCAGATTTATCCGACGCCGCTTACCACAATCATTATCGGACCAGTTTATCTTGGAAAGAATGGGGTCAATTTGAGGTTCAAAGGCTAAGATTTGGTCAATTAAATCTGGGGCAGTTCTAGCAGTAAATATGACTTCTTTTGCAGGCTTTGACACGAACCCATTTCTCCGGGCATCATCAAGAAACACACAAAGAAAATCATAAAATCCATCAACATTGTACAGTCCAAGCGGTTTCTGGTGTATGTTCAAGTTTGCCCAAGACAGTATTGTAAGAATTTCCTCCATCGTGCCCAAGCCTTCTGGCAAAGCAATAAAAGCATCAGCATGGTTAATCATCTCTACCAGTCGTTCAGACATACCTGGCACGATTAGTTCCTCGCCGTTTGATGATCCAATAAGATTCGCCTCCGCCAAGGGTTTTGGGATGATTCCCAAGACTTGACTGCCTTCATCCTGTACAGCCTTTGAAACGATCCCCATTAGTCCAAGATTGCCACCGCCATATACTAAGTGCATATTCCTTGCAGCAATGACTCGACCCAATTCCTGTGCCACTGTTAAGTATTCTGGTTTAACACCAACACTGTTACCGCAAAACACACAGATGTTTTCAACCCGTCTTCTTGAAGTAGCTTCCATTTTTATTTGGATGCCTTCAAAGGTGCAATGATGAGTTGAATTTATAACACCTGAAAAGGGTAAGTAAAATAATAGCACTAGTACCTGCCAAATGACAATTATTAGTTAACAGTAAAATAAATCGTGATAGTCAAAAAGGTCTGGATCCTGTCGGAGAAAATAAAAGAAAACAACAAAAAAAATTACAATTATTAGGAAAAAGATAAAGAGATATAATATCTACAAATATTTACGGCTTAATTGACGTTTATGCGTCAGGGACAAGCTTCCCATCCAATTTTCTTATAAATTGGCAAACAGGGTCTTTTTGAGTCAGATTCCCGAGACTTAACTGTTGTCTTTCTTTTTGAAATTGTGTATGTAATTTGCGAAAGGCTATGTGAACATATCCACTGGGATGCGTCTCAAGAGTCGAAGATATATCATCTAAAGACTCCTTACTCAAGCCATCCTTAATGAATTTAATTTTATCTTCGCGATTATCAGACACCATTCCTAAAGAACGACAACGAGTATTGCAATTCCAGCGTGCACATTTGTAACAAACACCCATTTTCTTAGCTCTACATTTCTTTGCATAGGTGCTTCTTCCAAAACCAGGCAGATGTGAAATAAAAGATTCAGAAGACTCACCTGCCAATCGGACCCGTGCTTCAATTACCCAACGAATGTCATTAGGAACACCATTGATCATTAGTAATCTCATCCGTTCCAAGCGAGCTTTGTAAACTTTCATCAGAGATTTTTTAGGGAGAGAAGGAAATTGATTGTGAAGATTTGCGAGAGCTTATTATATCGTGAAATGACTTTACCTGCAAAAATTAAACACACAAAAATAAAACACACCAGATCACAATATATACACAAATTTCATGGGTTGCCTCCCTGCGAGCGCTAAGTTTAACGTTGTCAGCTAGACGTGACTTCTCGAACGTTAGGCTGGATCTGAAAGTGTGACACTTTCTTTTTGTCGCTCAAATGATTCTCCCCAGTAGTGCTTGATACGCTGACTGTTAACCTTGAATGTGTTGTTGGTATTGGGATCCAGTTCCTAAATAGCTCCATATGGTAAAACCTGAGTGATCACAAATGGACTTGACCACCTTGATTCAACTTTCCAGGGAAAAGTTTCAACCTTGAGTTGTACAACAACACCTGCTGCCTTGGTTCCAACTGTCTGTGCACTATTTTTTGGTCATGCCATTTCTTGGTCTTTTCTTTGTACAATCTAGCATTCTCATAAGCCTGTAGACGAAACTCCTCCAATTCGTTGAGTTGGTGAATTTGTTTCTCTCTTGCAGCTTGTGAATCAAGATTCAACTTCTTTAGTGCCCAGTACGCCTTGTGTTCAAGCTCAACTGGCAGATGGCATGCTTTCCCAAACACCATACGATATGGGGACATACCAATGGGTGTCTTGTAAGCTGTTCGATATGCCCATAATGCGTCATCCAATTTAGTTGACCAGTCCCTCCTTGTTGATCCAACGGTTCTCTCTAAGATTCTTTTGATTTCTCTGTTTGAAACTTCAACCTGTCCATTTGACTGTGGATGATAAGCAGTGGCAACCTTGTGAGTAACTCCGTATTTGGATAGGAGTGCATCAAAGTATCTGTTGCAGAAATGTGAGCCACCATCACTGATAATTGCCTGAGGTGTTCCGAACCGATTGAAAATGTTCTTTTTCAGGAATTTGATCACCACTTTTGAATCATTGGATGTCAATGCAATTGGTTTGACCCATTTGGAGACATAGTCTATAGCAACTAGGATGTACATGTTTCCGAATGATGGAACAAAGGGTCTCATAAAATCAATACCCCACATATCGAATATCTCCACTTCCAAAATGTTTTGCAAATGTCCTTCATTTCTCCTGGAAATATTCCCCGTTCTCTGGCACTGATGAGTGAAAAATCTATCACTATTTCCCACTCATTTAACCTAATATATTGTATAGTTTCTTGAGTTATGTGAATATTTTGATGTGTTTTGTGTTATTTTGTAGATAAATAAAGTTTCAGGACATTCTGGAGGTGATTTGGAGCAAAACAGGAAAAATTGGCAAAAAGGGCATTTTGGTAAATTGTCCACGTCGCGACGCCCAAGTCATCCGCGTCGCGACGCCTAACTTGCACCAGATCTGCTAACGTGCGCCGGGTCAACGGGTCAGAATTTAAGAAGTTTGACTTTGCTAAATTCACCGTGACACGTGTCACCATCAAAGCCGAGCTGCTAACGTGCACCGTGCCACGTGTCATCATCCTACGGTGCCGACACTATCAATTGCCACGTGTGCCACGTGTCATCCAACGTGTCACCACGTCATCCGGTCAACGAGTCAACTATGCCACGCGTCATGCCACGTCATCGTCCACATCAGATGGTCAACCGAGTCAACATGCCACGTCATCATCAGCCAATCACAGCGTGACACGTGTCGCAATCCTATGGTGCCGACAATTGATCTTAGCCGCCTTGCCACGTCAGCGCCACGTCAGCATAATAATTGAGCTCTTAGCCGCCTCGCCACTTGTCACCTTATCCTCTTAGCCGCCTCGCAACGTGTCAAGCCCTCAGCGTGCCACGCATCACTGTTCCAGCGTAGCGACGATAAAGCCCTTGGCGTCGCGACGCTGGAAGCTTACCCCCGCCTATAAATTAAGCTCGAGATTTCAGAATTTTTCGCACCATTCCCTCACATTTCTTTGTTGTAAATAGGGAGTTCTTCTCTCTCTAAGTTTCTTTTAATTTTTAGTTTTTTTTGTTTTGTAATAATTTTAATTACTTTTTGTAATAATAGTAATTTACTTTCTTTACTTTTTACAGTTTTTACTATTCACTATTAGGAGGTAACTTCTCAAGCTAGGGTGAAAGGTAATTCTTTTACTATTACTATTTAGATTAATCTCCCTTAAAAATAATATATTCACTATTTAAAACCTGACTAATCAAGGATACCGCTATATTGGTCGGTTGATAATTTAATTTAATCTGGTTTAAACCTGACTAATCAAGGATACCGCCAGATTGGTCGGTTGGTAATTTTATTTTGGTTCCGCCTTTATGGCTGGTTTATGGACAAATATTACCGCTTTAATGGCTGGTTGGACTTAATTTGACTTAATCAGGATACCGCCAGATTGGTCGGTTGGTAATATTATCACAAGTTTATATATTATTTTATGGGAGATATCTAAATTAGTAGTAGTAAAAGTATTCCTTTTACCTTAGCATTTTATTTTATTGTAATTTACTTTTCAGTATTTACTTTATCGCATTTTTACTTCAGTATATTATTTTCAGTTTTTACCAGCCCTAGTTATGTGTTGTAACTAAATTAGTTATTTGGGGTTGTGATGACTTTTAATATCACCGGTTTATAAGGGGTTAAATTAAGTTTGAGTAATATAAAGTTTTATTATTGAGTCTTAATCTTAATGCTTTTTAATTAACTGGCCATTAATAAAATTGATTAGGTAAACTTAAAATGAACTAGACATAGGGATTTTAAGTTTAAGACCTCAGACTCAATAGCCCACGATCTTCCTTGAGGATAGATAGCCATTTAATAGATTTCCTTATAGGATAGGAATATACCTGTCGGGCGGGGGTAGCCTTAATTGGAACTTAATCTTAATGAATCCAGATAATTTGATTGACATAGACATATGGTTCAATTGGGTTAAACTGGGTATTTGTGTCTGACCATCGACAGAGGCTTACACATAATTTAGTGTTCCAGGTTAATAATCAATATATTACCCAACATTAAGATAACCCTTCATCTTTAAAATGATATTAAAAGAAATCACAACCTAGATAGTTTTTAATATTGATTTTCTTAAAATCTACTTTCGGACAAATTTATTTACTTGTCTTTAAATTTAGAATCGTCGCCATTTCAAATTAATAAACAACCTGTTAGATACTAGTAATCATTTGACCTCACAAAATTAATAGTTTAGGTATTAAGGCCTCGTGGGATCGATACTTTTTATACTACTTGAACGATACGTACGCTTGCGTTATACGTGTGTGTTTACGCCGGTCAAGTTTTTGGCGCCGTTGCCGGGGACTTATTTATCTTTTACTATTAGTTTAGGGTTAGATACCTTTACTTGTATCTAATTTCTTTTTACTTATTGTTGTTGTTTTCTTGTGTTTCAGGTTTCCAGAAACTACATGAGACGAACCAGAAGCTTTGAACTTCGACCGCTTGACCCAGAAATTGAAAGAACCATCAGACAGTTGAGAAGGGAAAGGCGAGAAGGCCAAGAAGCTTTAGTCAACATGGAACCTGAACCTTTGAACGTTGCACCACCAATTCCCCTTCGAGACAGAACCATTCCGGTGGTTGACAGACTCATTTCTTGTATTGTACTTCCTCCCTCCCTACCAGAAAATGGGTGACATCAAAACATGCATTCAGATGATTCAGCAGTCAGTGTAGTTTGGGGGAAATGCAACTGAAGATCTTAATGCCCACATCAGCAACTTCCTGGAAGTTTGTGGTACTTTCAATTACAACCGAGAAGCTGAAGAAGCAATGAGACTGCGAGTTTTTCCATACTCCTTGAAGGACAGAGCTAAAGCTTGGCTACACTCACTACCAGAGCAGGTCTATCACAACTTGGAACACTCTCTAGCCACCAAATTCCTTGCAAAATATTTTCCACCAGCCAGAACTGCAAAGTTAAGGAATGACATCACATCCTTCATGCAACAAGATTCAGAATCCCTTTGCGAAGCTTGGGAAAGATTCAAAGATTTACTCCGGAAATGTCCTCATCATGAGATCGCAAAGTGGCTACAAGTTCAGACCTTCTACAATGGACTTTCTGGAATAATGAGAACCACAATCGATGTTGCTGCTGGAGGAGCTTTATGGCAAAGGAGAAGATCAAGCCTGGGACTTAATTGAGGAAATGGCCAACAACAATTCCTTGTGGCCAACAGAAAGGAACATGATCCAAAGAATTGCAGTAATTTATGAAAGTGGAGCCAATACAGCAGTCAACACCAAGCTAGATCAGATATGAAAATTTTTGGAAACTCTTACCACTGGATCCACAAGTTCACCATATGGAGGAATACCAGAATCGAGTCAACTTGAAGAAACGTGAATTTTGTCAACAATTTCAACAGGCAGGGGAACAATCCATATTCCAACACCTACAACCCAGGGTGGAGGAATCATCTTAATTTCGCATGGAGCACCAATTCTGGTCAACAACAGAACTATCCACCACCTGAATTCCAACAACAGAACAAAGGCCAGGAGCAGGCAAATGAACCAGGAATAACAGAAGTGTTGACCTACTTGAAAAAGATGGAAGCAAAACACGACTCTCAACAGCAAGATATGATGCTATGTTTCAAAAAAGTAGCATTGACTCAAAGCCATTCAGCCTCTATCAAAGCACTAGAGAATCAAATCGGACAACTAGCCAATGCTCAGAATTACAGACCGCCATGTACCATTCCTAGCAACACAGAGCCAAATCCAAGGAACATTGGGAAGGAGCAATGTCATGCCATCATGTTAAAAAGCGGTACTGAAATCAACAAAGATGTTGGAGCCAAAACAGCTGCTGAGGAAGATCCAAAGAAACAAAGCAACAGATGGAGGAAAAAGAAGCAAAGGAAAAAGAACAGATCACTCCACCTCCACATTTTCCTCAACGTCTTCAGAAGAACAAATTGGACAAGCAGTTTTCTCGGTTCCTGGAGATCTTCAAAAAGCTGCATATCAACATTCCATTTGCAGAAGCATTGGAACAAATGCCCACCTATGCCAAATTCATGAAAGATATTCTTTCACGAAACGGAGATGGGAGATTACGAGACAGTAGCATTAACAGAAGAATGCAGTGCCATCATTCAGAGGAAACTTCCCCCGAAGTTGAAAGATCCTGGCAGTTTCACTGTTCCTTGCGTCATAGGAGAACATAACTTTGGTAGGCTTTGTATGATTTAGGTGCGAGTGTTAACTTGATGCCTTTCTCTATTTTCAGGAAATTACAGATTGGAGAAACAATGCCAACTCAGTCTCACTACAACTTGCTGATAGAACGCTCATATTTCCAAGAGGTGTAGTTGATGATGTGCTGGTCAAGGTTGACAAATTCATTTTCCCAGCAGATTTTATTGTCATTGATATGGAAGAAGACGCAGACGTGCCAATCATCCTCGGGAGACCATTCTTGGCTACAGGTCGAACCATTATTGATGTACAAAAAAGAGAACTAACCATGAGGGTACAGGACCAAGAAGTAACATTTAATGTTTTCAAGGCCATGAATTTCCCAGATGATGAAAAGAAGGAGGAATATTTCAAACTCGATGTGATACACAGTACCATTCAGAACTCTGATGAAAGACAAAGTTCTACTGACAAACTTAAAACATGTCAATTGCATGTGGAGCCTAAAGATAAATCATCTTTTACACTGAAGGAGCCAATTCTTGCACTACAAGCAACAGAAGAGAAAAAGTTCCATCAGCTCAACGAATTGGAGGAATTTCACAATCAGCCTTTTGAGGATGCAAATTGTACAAAGAAAAGGGCAAGAAAAGACAGATGAGAAGTTAGTACTCATAGAACTGGAACCAGGGCAGAAGGTATTGTTAAACAAATAAAGGGTGAAATTATTCCCATGGAAGCCAAAATCACGGTGGTCAGGTCAATTTGTGATCACCAAAGGTTTTACCAAAAAGAGCTGTTGAGATACATGATCCTGACACTAACAAAACTTTCAAGGTTAAAAACAAACGTGTCAAGCACTACTGGGGAGAATCATTTGGGCGACAAAAAGAAAGTGTCACACTTTCAGATCTAGCCTAACGTTCGAGAAGCCAAGTCTGGCTGACGACTTTAAACTTAGCGCTAGCAGGGAGGCAACCCATGTAATTTGTGTATATATTGTGATTTGGTGTGATTTAATTTGGTGTGTTTAGTTTTTGCAGATTAAGTCATTTCAAGATGGAAGAAGTTCTCGCAAATCTTCACAGGCAATTTTCTTCTCTCCCTCAAAAATCTCTGATGAAAATCTACAAAGCTCGCTTGGAACAGATGAGGTTACTAACAATTCACGGTGTTCCTAATGATATTCGTTGGGTAATTGAAGCACGGGTCCGATTGGCAGGTGAGTCTTCTGACTCTTTTATTTCACATCTGCCTGGTTTTGGAAAAAACACCTATGCAAAGAAACGTAGAGCTAAGAAAATGGGTGTTTGTTACAAATGTGCACGATGGAATTGCAATACTCGTTTTCGTTCTTTAGGAATGGTGTCTGATAACCGCGAAGACAAAATTAAATTCATTAGGGGTGGCTTGAGTAAGGAGTTTTTAGATGATATATCTTCGACTCTTGAGACGCATCCCAGTGGATATGTTCACATAGCCTTTCGCAAATTACATACACAATTTCAAAAAGAAATAAACAACTGTTAAGTCTCGGGAATCTGACTCCAAAAGACCATGTTTGCCAATTTATAATAAAATTGGATGGGAAGCTTGTCCCTGACGCATAGACGTCGACCAAGCCGCTACTTTTCTTGTAAATATTATATCTCTTGTCTTTTCTTAATAATTGTAATTTATTTTGTTGTTTTCTTTTATTTTCTCCGACAGATCCAGACCTTTTTGACTATCACGATTTGTTTAACTAATAATTGTCATTTCGCAGGTACTAGTGCTATTATTTACTCACCTTTTTCAGGTATTATAAATTCAATTCATCATTGCACTTTTAAAGACATCCAGAGTAAAACATGGAAGCCACTTCAAGAAGACGAGTTGAAAACATCTGTGTGTTTTGCGGTACTAGTGTTGGTACTAAACCACAATACATAGAAGCGGCACAGGAATTGGGTCGAGTCTTAGTTGCAAGGAATATGCACTTAATATATGGCAGAGGAAATCTTGGACTTATGGGGATCGTTTCAAAGGCCGTTCAGGAGGGAGGCAGTCATGTTTTGGGAATCATCCCAAAACCCTTGGCAGAGGCAAATCTTATTGAACCATCAAACGGAGAGGAACTGATCGTACCAGGTATGTCTGAACGACTGGTAGAAATGATTAACCGTGCTGATGCTTTTATTGCTTTGCCAGGTGGCTTGGGTACATTGGAGGAAATATTTATAGTATTATCTTGGGCGAACCTGAACATACACCAGAAACCAATTGGATTGCTCAACGTTGATGGATTTTATGATTTTCTTTGTGTGTTTCTTTATGATGCTCGGAGAAATGGGTTCGTGTCAAAACCTTTGAAAGAACTCCTCTTTACTGCCAGAACTGCCCCGGATCTAATAGACCAACTCATAGCCTATGAACCACGAGTTGACCCTATTCTTTCAAAGATAAATTGGTCCGAGGACGATCGTGGTAAGAGGCGTAGGGTTAATCTGGATCTTAACCTTTAAATTCCTGTAGATTCTCAGCTATCCAGGTATTATTTTCTAAACTCTTCTTCTACTGTTTAAGACATTGAGGACAATGTCTCATTTATGTTTGGGGGAAGGAATTAGTTGATCAGTACCTTGTTTTTAGTTTGTGTGTTGTTTTTTAATTTTTAGTCCAAATTTTTCGAAGAATACAAAAAAATTGGAAAATTTTCAAAAATTACAAAAATATTTTGCGTTTTTGCGTTTTTATTTTGACTAAAAGGGTGAAATTGGTAAGAGATAGCTGAGTAAGGAGTTTCCACTCCTGAGACGTATTTCAAACCTATTTCGAAACAAGTTAATTTTTGTTTATTTCATTTTGAATTATTTAATTTGTGAATTCTCCTTAACACTGACTAAAATGAATCTTCATATGCTCAGTTGGCAGATATTATCAACATGCATAGTAACATACGGACATGAGCTGTAATTGAAAAGTTTGTAATATTCAGTGCTCTAGTTCAATTGGAGGAAGCATCTCAAAAGCAGTGGAGTAAAAAAAAAAAAAAAAAATTCTGATGTACAAAAATAAAGTATCTAAGATCCGGGTTATTAAGTCTGTAAGGGTGTTTTAACACCTAGTGCCCTAAAACCAACTGGTTTAGGAGTCACTGGCCCAAAGCTCGCTATATGGATCGAAGATGCTACAAAAAAAATATATTTATATTTGAAGTCTGGGTAATTAAGTCCGTAGAGGTGTCTTAACACCTGGTGCCCTAAAGCCAACTGGTTTGGGAGCCACCGACCCAAAGCTCGCTACATAGACGGAAGGTATTGTATATAAATAAAAAGTCAAAATTCAGAAAATCAAAGAAAAAATCAGAAAAATTTATTCCATTGCTGCAAAAAGGTGTGAAATCTGATGGAATTTTAGGACGAAAATATTACTCTCTTATCAACTGCACTTGTGACTGTTGTGGGCAAAAATGAGTTGATTAATATTATGCTGGCTGTGTATATGGAGAATGATAAAAATAATCGGAGAATTTACTTATTCGGTAATTTAGAAAGAAACAAAACAACTAGTAACTTGGAGTAGAAGTTTCACCTAATTAGTCACTAACTTCTTTATTCTCTTTTCTCTTGTCTTTTTGCTTTTGTGTGCATTAGTTTTATTACCTTTTTACTTTCGTAAAATGTTTGTGGGTATCATTGCTGTAAACCCTCACGAGACTACAACTCGTCCACTAGGGACACCTAGGGGTTTATAGGCTTGTTGCATATGCTAAATGCAACTGTGATCCCTACGAAAGTGGCTTAGTTAAATTATTTTATGTTTTGCTCGAGGACTAGCAAAATGTTAGGTTTGGGGGTGTGATGAGTGATAAATCTATCACTATTTCCCACTCATTTAACCTAATATATTGTATAGTTTCTTGAGTTATGTGAATATTTTGATGTGTTTTGTGTTATTTTGTAGATAAATAAAGTTTCAGGACATTCTGGAGGTGATTTGGAGCAAAACAGGAAAAATTGGCAAAAAGGGCATTTCGGTAAATTGTCCGCGTCGCGACGCCCAAGTCATCCGCGTCGCGACGCCTAACTTGCACCAGATCTGCTAACGTGCGCCGGGTCAACGGGTCAGAATTTGAGAAGTTTGACTTTGCTAAAATGCGTCGTGACATGTGTCACCATCAAAGCCGAGCTGCTAACGTGCACCGTGCCATGTGTCATCATCCTACGGTGCAGACACTCTCAATTGCCACGTGTGCCACGTGTCATCCAACGTGTCGCCACGTCATCCGGTCAACGAGTCAACTATGCCACGCGTCATGCCACGTCATCGTCCACATCAGATGGTCAACCGAGTCAACATGCCACGTCATCATCAGCCAATCACAGCGTGACACGTATCGCAATCCTATGGTGCCGACAATTGATCTTAGCCGCCTTGCCACGTCAGCGCCACATCATCACCACGTCAGCATAATAATTGAGCTCTTAGCCGCCTCGCCACGTGTCACCTTATCCTCTTAGCCGCCTCGCAACGTGTCAAGCCCTCAGCGTTCCACGCATCACTGTTCCAGCGTAGCGACGCTAAAGCCCTTGGAGTCGCGACGTTGGAAGCTTACCCGCGCCTATAAATTGAGCTCGAGATTTCAGAATTTTTTGCACCATTCCCTCCCATTTCTTTGTTGTAAATAGGGAGTTCTTCTCTCTCTAAGTTTCTTTTAATTTTTAGTTTTTAGTTTTGTAATAATTTTAATTACTTTTTGTAATAATAGTAATTTACTTTCTTTACTTTTTACAGTTTTTACTATTCACTATTAGGAGGTAACTTCTCAAGCTAGGGTGAAAGGTAATTCTTTTACTATTACTATTTAGATTAATCTCCCTTAAAAATAATATATTCACTATTTAAAACCTGACTAATCAATGATACCGCTATATTGGTCCGTTGGTAATTTAATTTAATCTGGTTTAAACCTGACTAATCAAGGATAAGCCAGATTGGACGGTTGGTAATTTTATTTTGGTTCCGCCTTTATGGCTGGTTTATGGACAATATTACCGCCTTAATGGCTGGTTGGACTTAATTTGACTTAATCAGGATACCGCCAGATTGGTCGGTTGGTAATATTATCACAAGTTTATATATTATTTTATGGGAGATATCTAAATTAGTAGTAGTAAAAGTAATTCCTTTTACCTTAGCATTTTATTTTATTGTAATTTACTTTTCAGTATTTACTTTACCACATTTTTACTTCAAGTCTTTTATTTTCAAGTTTTTACTAGCCTTAGTTATGTGTTGTAACTAAATCAGTTATTGGGGTTGTGATGACTTTTAATATCACCGGTTTATAAGGGGTTAAATTAAAGTTTGAGTAATATAAAGTTTTATTTATTGAGTCTTAATCTTAATGCTTTTTAATTAACTGGCCATTAATAAAATTGATTAGATAAACTTAAAATGAACTAGACATAGGGATTTTAAGTTTAAGACCTCAGACTCAATAGCCCACGATCTTCCTTGAGGATAGATAACCCTTTAATAGATTTCCTTACAGGATAGGAATATACCTGTCGGGCGGGGGTAGCCTTAATTGGAACTTAATCTTAATGAATCCAGATAATTTGATTGACATAGACATATGGTTCAATTGGGTTAAACTGGGTATTTGTGTCTAACCATCGACAGAGGCTTACACATAATTTAGTGTTCCAGGTTAATAAATCAATATATTACCCAACTTTAAGATAACCACTTCATCTTTAAAATGATATTAAAAGAAATCACAACCAAAGATAGTTTTTAATATTGAATTTTCTTAAAATCTACTTTCGAACAAATTTATTTACTTGTCTTTAAATTTAGAATCGTCGCCATTTCAAATTAATTAAACAACCTGTTAGATACTAGTAATCATTTGACCTCACAAAATTAATAGTTTAGGTATTAAGTCCTCGTGGGATCGATACTTTTTATACTACTTGAACGATACGTACGCTTGCGTTATACGTGTGTGTTTACGCCGGTCAGGCACCTATCATATTGAAGAGTAAAAAGATAAGCATCTTTAACAAGAGTGGGCCAGAACAAACCTGATTGTAGGACTTTGGCTGCAGTTTTGTTTCCGCTGAAGTGTCTGCCATATGGTGATGAATGACAGTGTTACAAAACACTGTTGACCTCCTCATGTGGAACACACCGTCTCATTAATTGATCAGCACAACGTTTGAATAAGTACGGCTCATCCCAGACATAGTGCTTGACTTCTTTGAAGAATTTCTTCCTTTGCTGAGTTGTCCATTCCAACGGCCATTTTCCTGGTACAATGAAGTTGACATAGTCAGCATACCAAGGGACATCCTGCTGTTTCATGGAAAACAGCTGTTCATCTGGAAAGGTTTCTTTGATTGTCAGTTCTTTGCCAGCTGTTTCTCCATTCTCAAGCCTTGATAGATGATCTGCCACCTGATTCTGTCCATTTCCTGTCTCGATTTTCCACATCGAATTCTTACAGAAGAAGTATCCAACAGATTAATCTGGGTTTGGCATCTTTCTTCGTGATCAAATATTTGATTGCTGAATGATCTGTGTAGACCACCACTTTGGGACCCAGCAGATAGGAACATAATTTGTCAAAAGCGTACACAATTGCGAGTAACTCATTTTCGGTGGTTGTGTAGTTGAGTTGAGCTTCATTCAAAGTTCTACTGGAGTAGTAAATGGTGTGGAAAATCTTTGCTTTGCGTTGTCCCAAAACTGCACCTACAGCAAAATCACTAGCATCACACATCACTTCAAATGGAAGAGTCCAATCTGGTGCTACAATGATGGGGGAAGAAATCAGCTTCTGTTTTAAGATCTCAAAAGCTTCCTGGCATTCTTTGGTGAAGTTGAAAGGCACATCCTTCTCCAGAAGATTGCACAGAGGTTTAGCAATCTAGGAAAAGTCTTTGATAAATCTCCTGTTAAAACCTGCATGTCCGAGAAAGCTCTAAATCCCTTTTACTAATGTCGGCGGATGTAGTTTTTCAATTGTTTCAATCTTTGCTTTGTCTACCTCGATTCCCTTTTTGTGAGATCCGGTGTCCAAGAACAATGTCTTCCTACACCATGAAGTGGCATTTCTCCCAGTTGAGTACCAGGTTGGTATCTTCACATCTTTGTAACACCTCCATACTCTGCTCCAGCATGTCTGAGAAGATGGCCATCATGCAACGCTGAAATGTGGCGGGTGCATTACATAATCCAAATGGCATCATGCGGAAAGCAAAATTACCATGGGGACATGTAAATGTGGTTTTCTCCTAATCTTCTGAGGCGATAGCAATCTGATTGTACCCTGAATATCCGTCCAGAAAGCAATAGAACTCATGTCCCGCCAGTCTGTCCAACATTTGATCAATGAATGGCAGCGGAAAATGGTCATTTCTCGTGGCTTTGTTCAGTTTTCGGTAGTCCATGCATACTCTCCATCCAGTCACTGTTCTTGTTTGAATTAGCTCGTTCTTTTCATTTGTGACTACAATGATTCCTCATTTCTTTGGTAAAAACTGCATAGGACTCACCCAAGTGTTGTCTGAGATGGGGTAAATGATGCCAACATCCAACCATTTGATGATTTCTTTCTTTACGACCTTCTTCATGATTGGATTGAGTCTCCGTTGATGCTCCACTGTGGGTTTGTACTCATCATTCATCAGAATCTTGTGCATGCAAAATGATGGACTAATGCCTCGAATGTCTGCTATAGTCTAGCCAATGGCTCTCTTGTGTTCTCGTAACACTCTTAGTAACTTTTCTCCCTGCTTCAATGTTAGTGAAGAAGAAATAATAACAGGTAATTCAGAAGAGTTTACAAGAAATGCATACCTGAGATGGCTCAGAAGTAACTTCAGCTCCAGCTGTGGTGGTTCTTCAATCGAAGTCTTGATTCGATCTTTCTTTGGAAGTTCTAGACTTTCCATTTGTGGTGTCGATTTGAATCGGAATGGTTTGTCAAGGTAGTTGATACATTCCAGGATTTCAGCATCTAGCTCGCTGTTAGTCATGTTGGTAATGCAAGCTTCAAGTTTGTCCGTGTGAGTTGTATCAGTATCTTGAACGATACTATCAACAACATCAATTCTGAAACATTCTTCTTTCATTTCATCGCTCGGGAATTTCATGGCTTTGAAAACATTAAAGGTAACTTCTTGGTCTTGAACTTTCATGGTCAGTTCTCATTTTTATACATCAATAACAGTTTGTCCTGTCGCTAAGAATGGTCTTCCAAGGATGATAGGTACATCTTTGTCTTCTTCCATGTCAAGGATAATGAAATCTGCTGGAAGAATGAGTTTGTCGACTTTGGCCAGCACATCATCAACAACACCTCTTGGAAATGAGAGCGTTCGATTAACAAGTTGTAGTGAGACTGAGGTAGGCATTGCTTCTCCAATTTGCAGTTTCCTGTAAATAGAAAAAGGCATTAAATTAACACTTGCACCTAAGTCACATAAAGCCTTACCGATATAGTGTTCTCCAATGGTACATGGGACAGTGAAACTGCCAGGATCTTTCAACTTCGGGGGAAGTGTCCTCTGAATGATGGCACTGCATTCTTCCATCAATGCTACTGTCTCGTAATCTCCCAATCTCCGTTTTCGTGAAAGAATGTCTTTCATGAATTTGACGTAGCTGGGCATTTCTTCTAAGGCTTCTGCGAATGGAATATTGATATGCAACTTTTTGAACACCTCCAGGAATCGAGCAAATTGCTTGTCCAGCTTATTTTTCTGAAGTCGCTGTGGAAAATGTGGAGGTGGAGTGATCTGATCTTTTTCTTTTTCCTTCGCTTCTTTTTCCTCCATCTGTGGAACTGCATCCTTTAGAACTTCCTTAATTGTTGCCTTGATTCCAACATCTTTGTTGATTTCAGTACAACTTTTCAAGGTGATGGCTTGACATTGCTCCTTCCCTCGGTTCCTTGGATTTGGTTCTGTGTTGCTGGGAAGATTACCTGGTGGTCTGTAACTCTGAGCGTTGGTCAATTGTCCGATTTGATTCTCCAGTGCTTTGATGGAAGCAGATTGGCTCTTAAACATAGCATCGTAGTTTTTTAACTAAGCCAGCACTTCTGCTATTCCTGGTTCATTTGCCTGCTCTTGGCCTTTGTTCTGTTGCTGGAATCCAGGTGGTGGATAGTTCTGCTGTTGGAATCCAGGTGGTGGATTGTTCTTTTGCCCTGAATTGTTACTCCATGAAATATTGGGATGATTCCTCCACCCTGGGTTGTAGGTGTTGGAATATGGATTGTTCCTCTGTCTGTTGAAATTGTTGACATAATTCACCGTCTCTTCAAGTTGGTTTGGTTCTGGTGCTCCTCCATATGGTGAACTTGTGGATCCAGTGGTAAGAGTCTCCATGAATTTGCATATCTGATCCAGCTTAGCGTTGACTGCTGTATTGGCTCCAACTTCATAAATTCCTGCAATTCTTTGGATCATGCTCATTTTTGTTGGCCACAAGGAATTATTGTTGGCCATTTCTTCGATTAGGTCCCAGGCTTGATCTTCTCCTTTTTCCATTAAAGCTCCTCCAGCAGCAACATCAATTGTGGTTCTCATCAGTCCAGAAAGTCCATTATAGAAAGTTTGGACTTGAAGCCATTTTGGAATCTCATGGTGAGGACATTTCCGGAGCAAATCTTTGTACCTTTCCTAAGCTTCGTAGAGAGTTTTCGAGTCTTGTATTACAAAGGATGTGATGTCATTCCTCAGCTTTCCAGTTCTGGCTGGTGGAAAGTACTTTGTAAGAAATTTAGTGGCTAAAGTGTTCCAAGTTGTGATGGAACCTGCTGGTAGTGAATGTAGCCAAGCTTTAGCTCTGTCCTTCAAGGAGTATGGAAAAACCCGCAGTCTCATTGCTTCTTCAGCTTCTCGGTTGTAATTGAAAGTGCCGTAAACTTCAAGAAAGTTGTTGATGTGGGTATTAAGATCTTCAGTTGCTTTCCCCCCAAACTGCACTAACTGTTGAATCATCTGAATGCATGTTTTGATGTCACACGCATTTTCTGGTAAAAGAGGAAGTACAATACAGGAAATGAAGCCGTCGACCACCGGAATGGTTCTGTCTCGAATGGGTATTGGTGGTGCAACCTTTAAAGGTTCAGGTTCCATGTTGATAATTGCTTCTTGGCCTTCTCGCCTTTCCTTTCTCAATTGTCTGATGGTTATTTCAATTTCTGGGTCAAGCAGTCGGAGTTCAAAGCTTCTGGTTCATCTCATGTAGTTTCTGAGAACCTGAAACACAAGAAAACAAAAACAATAAGTAAAAAGAAATTAGATACAAGTAACGTATCTAACCCCAAAACTAATAGTGAAAGATAAATAAGTCCCCGGAAACAGTGCCAAAAACTTGACCGGTACGTAATCACACGCGTATAACGCAAGCGCACGTATCGTTCAAGTAGTATAAAAGTATCGATCCCACGAGGACTTAAAATCTTTTGTTATTAATTTATGAAGTTAAATATTTACAAGTATCTAATGGATTGGTTGTTTGATTGGGTGGTGACTTTAAAACTTAAAACAAGTAAATAAAATTTCTTGAAAGTAGATTGAAGAAAATTCAAATTTATAAAACAATCCAGGGTTGTGAATCCTTCCAATATCTTTTTTAAAAGATGAAGTGGTTATTTTACGTTTGTGTAATATATTGGTCTATTAACTTGGAACACGAAATTATATAAAAGCCTCTTCCGATGGTCAAATACAAATACCTAGTATAACCCAATTAATCATATTCCTATGTTAACCAAGTTATCTGAATTCATTAAGATTAAGTTCCAATTATGGCTACCCCCGCCCGACAGGTATATTCCTATCCTGTAAGGAAATCTATTAAAGGGTTATCTATCCTCAATGAAGATCGTGGGCTATTAAGTTTAAGGTCTTTAACCTAAAATCTCTTTTCCAAGTTCATTTTAAGTTTACCGAATCAATCTTATTAATGGCCAGTTAACAAGATGCATTAAGACTAAGGCTCAATAAATAAACCTTTATATTACCCAAATCATAATTTAACCCCTTATAAACCGGTGATATTGGACTTCATCACAACCCCAGATAACTGGTTTAGTTACGACACATATCTACGGGTAGTAGAAACTTAAATAAAAGAAAAGACGTAAAGTAAATGCTGAAAAGTAAATGCTAAAAGTAAATGACGGAAAGTAAATGCTGAAAGGAAATTGCTGAAAGTAAATTGCTGAAAAGTAAATGCTGAAAGTAAATTGCTGAAAAGTAAATAAAGTAAAAGTACAATAAAAGAAACTACTGAGGTAAAAGGATCCACTTTTATTACTTCTATTTTAAATATCTCCCTGAATATAATATATTAACTTTGCATGATAATTACCAACCAGCCATATAGACGGTATCCAGATTAAGTCAAATTAATAATTAATTACCAACCGACCAATCAAGCGGTATCCAGTTTAGTAAGGTTAAAACCAATTTAAAGAATTACCAACCGACCAATATGGCGGTATCCTCGTTAAGTCAGGTTTTAACTAGTTTATATATTATAATTAAGAGAGATTAATCTAAATATTAGTAATAAAAGTTTTACCTTTTACCCCAGCAAATGGGAGTTACCTCCTCATTACTGAAAAGTAAAAACTGAAAATTAAAGAAAGAAAAGTACTGTGCGTAAAAGTAAATTGCGGAAAGTAAAAACTGAAAAGTAAAGAAAAGAAAGTGTGAAAGCGGAAATTAATTACTGAAAGCTGTAAATAAACAAACAAGATACAATCTTCTTAGTATTCTTAAGGAATTCCTTAGAAGAAAGTATGAATTTAGAAATGAAATGGCTTGGTATTTATAGGCAAAATTTTGCCCCCATCAAATCATCCACCAAATCCATTATTAATTGCTCCACTAATTGCTCTACTAATTGCTCCACCAAATCCATTATTAATTGCTCTACTAATTGCTCCACTAATTGCTATCATGTTTGGTGGGAGTTTGACTATTTTTATTATTTATTTATTTATTTGCTTTGAAAATGACTTTAATAATTACACATAACACACTTCCGAATGTTTCATCAATTTCGGTCATGAAATCTTCAGAATTCGAAATTATTTTTTTATTCACAGTTATATCTCATTGAGTCTTCTTTAATCTGGAACTTGAATCAACTCAATCTGATATCGGAGTAAAAAGTTATACCCAAAATACGACAGATGCGTAAAACTGGAATTTCCAAAACTGCACTTCGTTAAAACGCCCTTTCAAGTTTCCAATCTCCAAAATTAATATGTCGAGTCCAATATTTGCCCTTATTTAACCCATATTTCGTCCTAATTGATTTCATTGAGTCCCAATATTATTTTATCTGCAAAATAAATTAAAACATATCAAAACATTCATCAAACCCGAGAAACTAGACAAAATATTAAGTAAACTGGGTGGTAAATATTGATATATTTTCCGCTCATCAACATCCACGGATAGTTGTTGGGCTGTACAACAGGCCTCAGAAAACTGGACTGCTGCTCCATGATATGAGGTGTATCTTCACCTCTTAATGCTCGTAATACTTCCGTCGCCCAATAGTGATCCATTTAAACCACCTGAAAAATAAAAAAAATTACAAATTACAAATTACAAATAAAAATAAAGAAAATTAGATGTAAGTAAAGTAAATAGCTTCAAAATTAATAACGCAAGAAAAATAAGTCCCCGGCAACGGCGCCAAAAAACTTGATTCGTGAAATCACACACGTAACACAAGCGCACGTATCGCTCAAGTAGTATAAAAAATTGATCCCACGAGGACTTAATTTCTCACAATGTTATTAATTATATATGCTAAATGTTTACATGTATCTAATTGAGATTGGAAGAGATTGTTCGTTGGTTGAATGTGGATTAACTAAATAAAGAAAAAAATACAAAATACAAACAAATGAAATTAATAATAAAGAAAACATCTAGGGTTGTGAATCCGCCCAATATTACTCTAATGATGAATTGATTCTCTTAAACATGTGTAATAAATCAGTTTGTTAACTGGAACACGAAGATATGCAAAAGCCTTTGTTAATGGTCAGATACAAACACCCAAAGTAACCCAATTAACTATATGTCTTTGTTAACCAAGAAACTCTGAATTCATTAAGTTCAAGTTTCAATTGTGGCTACCCACGCCCGACAGGTATATGTCTATCCTGGAAGGAAATCTCCCATAAAGTGAGATTGTGAGCTATTGAATCTAATGCTGAAACCTAAAATCCCTTCGTCAAGTTCATTTTAAGTTTACCACATTAATCTTATTGGTGATCAGGCAACAAGAAGCATTACGATTAAGATTCAATAAACAAGCCTAATATATTACCTATTATATTAGAAAATCAATTATTAAACTCGTGAATATTGTGCTTCATTACTTCTCTAGATTAAAAATAAAATGTTGGGGTTATGGAATCCACCTTTACTATTTCAAATCTAGAAATCTCTCTTATTATAATATATAAATTTGTATTATATTACCAACCGACCATATAGGCGGTATCCTGATTAAGTCATGTTTTAATTAATTCCAACCGACCATAAAAGCGGTATCCAATTAAGTCAGGTTTTAAGATAAATTATATATTATAATTTAAGGGAGATTAATCTAAATTATCATAACAAAAGTTTCACGCTTCCCCCAGCGGAAATTAAATACAAAACATAAAAGAAAGATAAAGTAAATAAACTATTATTACTACTACTAAAAATAAAAATACATTACTATTAATATATACAAACAAGATACAATCCTCAGTTCGTTATTAAAAAAAGCTAAGGAAAGTATGAATTTGGAAAATGAAATCAGCCTCAATTTATAGGCAAAAAATCCGGTATGCGGCGATGCGCAGGGTGCTCTGCGTAGCGATGTGTGCACAGTAAATGGTGGCTGCATTATTTCATCGATGTGTCGCTTGGGCGTCGCGACATGTGCTACAGTGATGACGCAATGATGATGCAAGTAATGAAACGTGTCGGCAGGCTGCATATTTAAGGCACGTCGTGACACAGAGAAGTGTGCGCATCGCGACGCGTGAATAATAATTTTCCCATTCTGCTGTTTTTCATCTGTTTTTCGTCATTTTAGCCCCAAGTTGATTCCATTGAGTCCCGAAACTTTATTTATCTGCAAAATAACACAAAACACATCAAAACGTTAAGAAAACCCGAGATCCTATATAAAATATTAGGTAAAAAGAGTGGTAAATATTGATATATTTTCCGCTAATCAGAGATCCAGCTTAGAGTAGGCAATGGTGAGACATTAGATGTCAATGCCATAGGAAAATTGTTCTAGATCTTTCTAATGGATGTAAATTATTTTACATGACTGTTATTATGTACACTCTCTTATCAGATAGATAATATCGTTACCGATATTTGATAAGAGTGGTATAAAATAGACATTAAATATGGTGGTTTATGTTTATATATTAAAGACAAATATTTGATATGTAAATGTTCTTTATCTAATAGTCATTATATTTTGAAAACATATCGAGATGTCTTTAATGAACAAGAAAATACAAGTAAAAGATATGAATTAAATAATACTGAATTATGACATATGAGATTGGGTCACATAGGTGTTAGACGCCTATCAAAATTGGTTAATGATGGTTTGATTGAAGATTTTACCTTAGATCATTATCCGATTTGTGAGTCAATTATCCAAGGGAAAATGACAAATGCCCAATTTCTTGGTGTTGGACACCGTGCTGAAGATTTATTGGAGCTAATACACAGTGATGTGTGTGGTCCATTAAATCATGTCGCTCATGATGGTTCAACTTACTTCATGACTTTCACGGATGATAAGTCAAGATATGAATATATCAATTTTATGAGACATAAATCAGAAATATTTGAAAAGTTCAAAATATTCCAAAACGAAGTTGAAAAACAAATCGGGAAATTCATCAAGTGCCTTCAATCAGTTCGAGGTGGTGAATTCTTGAGCGAAGAATTCAAAAGTTATATAAGGGGAATGAAAGGAAACTTATTGGATTTTCACAATCCACGTACATAGATAAAATGTTAGAAATATACAGTTTTACCAACTGCAAGACAGTAAATGCACATTTTCAATACGACATACATCTTTCGAAGAAAATGACACCTCATACTGGGGAAGAGAGAGTTAAAATGTCTAATTTACCATATGTTTCTTGTATTGGAAGCATTATATATGCTATACTATGTACATGTTCTAACATCAGTTTCAGCATTAGTGTAACTAGCCCATATCAATCTGATTTGGGTAATGATCATTGGAAAACCATAAATCATATCTTGAAACATCTTAAGAGTACTAAGGATAAGTTTCTAATATATGAAGATGAGCTACAACTTAAGGGTTATACAGACTTCGACTTTCAAGGAGATCCGATGATAGAAAGTCTACATCCGAATATATATATATATATATATATATATATTTACCCTTAATGGTGGTACAGTTAGTTGGCGATGTTCAAAGCAAGGCTCAATAGTTGAGACCACAACTAAGGTGAAATGTATCCTTAATATAGTTCCATTTAAGTCTGTTCCTAGGACTCCCTTAGAGTTATGGAGTGGTCGTAAAGCCAGTTTACGACATTTTCGCATATGGAGGTGTCCAACACATGTGCTGAAGAATAAGACTACTAAGTTGGAGCCACGTTCTCATGTGTGCCTATTTTTAGGCTATCTTAAGGAGACAAGGGATAAGTTATTTATAGTCCGGAAGATAATAATGTGTTTTTATCAACAAACGCTACGTTTCTTGAGGAGGATTATATGAGGGAGTCCAAACCTTGAAGTAAAGTGTTACTCGAGAAGTTACTTGCTTGTTCGACCAGCACACCATCATCAATAATAGTTGACAAAAATATAGCATATTTTACATCTGAGCATCAGATGCAAGTATGTCAGAATGATCTGCTACCTAGACATAGTGGGAGGGTTGTACGACAACCTGATCGCTATCTAGGAGTTAGGGAGGCACTCTTTGTCGCATCCAGTGATGGTGTATATGATCCATTAACCTATCGTAGTACAATGGATGATTCTGATAAAGAGGAATGACTCAAAGCCATGAACCTCGAGATGAAGTCTATGCACTCCAACTCAGTCTGGGAACTTGTAGACTAACTTGATGAGGGTAAAACCCATAGGTTGTAAATAGATCTACAAGAGAAAGAGAGGAGCAGATAAGAAGATACATACCTTCAAGGCTAGGCTAGTGGCCAAAGGTTATACCCAGAAAGAGAGAGTTGACTATGAGGAGACCTTCTCGCCAGTAGCCACGCTTAAATCCATCCACATTTTTCTCTCCATTGCCGCATATTATGACTATGAAATTTGGAAGATGGACGTCAAGACTGCATTCTTGAATGACAATCCTGATGAGTGTATCTATGTCACAGCCCAAGGTCAAGAGCAAAAAGTTTACAAGCTGCAAAGGTCCATTTATAGACTTAAGTAAGCATCTCGATCTTGGAACATAAGATTTGATAAAATGATCAAGTCTTATAATTTTGAGTAGAACATAGATGAGCCTTGTGTATACAAGCGTGTCATTGACGGAAATGTGGTTTTTCTTATTTTATACGTCGATGATATTTTACTCATTGGGAATGAAGTAAAAATATTATCGGACATGAAAACCTGTCTAGTTAATCAATTCCAAATGAAATATTTGGGAGAGACCAGTTATGTACTTGGGATCCAGATTCTACGGGATCGCAAGAGACGACTGTTAGTCATGTCTCAAGTATCCTATATCGACAAGATCCTTGTGCGATTTTGGATGTAGAATTCCAAGAAAGGCAATTTGCCTTACCGACATTGAATTCATTTTTCAAAGGAATAGTATAATAATACACCTCAAGGAGTTGGGGAAATGAGACATATCTCATATGCCTCAGCAGTTGGTAGTCTCATGTATGCTATATTATGCACGAGATCAGAAATCTGTTTTGTAGTGGGAGTAGTCAATAGGTTTCAGTCTAACCCATGATTGGATCATTGGGTGGCTGTGAAACATATTCTTAAGTATCTTAAGAGAACAAAAAATCACATGCTTATATATTCTGGTGAGGATATGATCCTTATGGGATATACAAACTCTGATTTTCAGACGGATGTCGATTCTAGGAAATCAACATCTGGATTAGTGTATACACTATATGGTGGGGCCATTGTGTAGAGGAGCATAAAAAAATCTTGTATTGCTGACTCTACCATGAAGGCTGAGTATGTAGCAGGTTGCAAAGCAACTAATGAAGCATTTTGGCTGCGGAAATTCTTGGGAGATCTGGGAGTTGTTCCAGATATGAATAAATCACTCACACTTTATTGCGATAATTGTGGTGCAGTGGCGAATTCCAAAGAACCAAGAATCCACAAAAGATGAAAGCATATAGAGAGAAAGTATCATCTCTTCAGGGAGATAATACAGAGATGAGACGTTTCTGTCATGAAGATTGCATCCGTAGAGAGCCTGGATGATCCATTTACAAAGATCTTATTGTCTTAAGTGTTTGAAGGTCACCTAGATGGTCTAGGATTATGTGACATGTCCCATTTGATCTAGTACAAGTGGGAGATTATTGGGATATATGCCATAGAGCCTCATTTAATGTAAATAGAATTATTTATTATAAAATAAAAAATGTATTATTCATTTATCAAATGTTTGATTTAAATCACATATTGTAAATTATCTTGTTTACCCTAGATTACTTATGTGCCTTCAGACTTAGTGTATGAGTGTTATACACAAAATGATTTAAGTCTGAAGTTAGTAATCTAAAATAGTCCATAGAGAGCAAACAAATCAGGTACTTTATTTGTGGTTTATCTATAGCTGCAGCCCATTTTATAATTATATGGTGACCTTGATCCAAGATCGTCTATGTGATGACATGAGAATGGAGGCACCTTAAATGATGTGATCGTATAGGACTATACCCAGATAGAAATGAATTTCATATAATATCCGTTAAATAAAGAAATTCATTTCAATCTACTAGATGGTTTTATATGGATTGATCTGAATCTTGAGTGTATTGTGAACTCTTGTATGACAGGCCATGTCATTTGATTTACAAAGGTGAGGTTGGTATAGCAATCCTGACCAATAGCTATGTATTTTGGGGACATGATTTGGGGTGTAGCTGGGAACATTTTATATAGATATGAAGTTCACTTATTCTTAAAAGAAGTAGAGGAGTATCTTCCTTAAGGGTTGATTCAGTACTTGAATAATTAGAGCGCTCAATCTTTCTATTACCAATAGAAAGATTAACATTCATATTGGTTATGAACAAATCATTCATTAGAGAATCAATAGAACTTAAGGTAAAAATAATTAGAGGGGTATAATGAATATTATGACCCGACTCTATGATCGGTGGTAAACACACATGTAATGCAAGCGCACGTATCGCTCAATTAGTATAAAATATATCGATCCCACGAGGATTTAATACCTATGCTATTAATTTATGAAGCTAAATATATGTAAGTATCTAATTGATTCGATTGTTGGTTGGATGATGATTTTTATCTAAAACAAACAATTAAATAAAATTAAGGTAGATTTCAAAAGGAATTAATGATATGAAAATGTCCAGGGTTGTGAATCCTACCAATATCTTTCTAAAGATGAGTTGATTATTTTATGCTCGTGTAATGTACTAGTTTATTAACCTGGAACATGAAAATATGCAAAAGTCTATTCCGATGGTCAGATGCAAACACCCAAAGTAACCCAATTAACTATATTCCTATGTTAATTAAGAAACTCTGAATTCACTAAGTTTAAGTTCCAATTATGGCTACCCACGTCTGACAGGTATATTCCTATACTGGAAGGAAATCTCTATGGTAAATGTGAGATCGTGAGCTATTGAGTCTACGGCTAAACCTAAAATCATTTTTCTAAGTTCATTTTAAGTTTACCTAATCAATCTTATTAGAGACCAATTAACAAGAAGCATTAAGAACTAGACTCAATAAATAAACCTATATATCACACAAGACATAAGAAAAGTCAACTTATTAAATCATTGATATTGGTTTTCATCACAACCCTAGACAACGTAATTAATTACAACACATACCTAGGATTACTATAGACATAAATAAACAAAACATAATAAAATAAGTTGAAATCTAAAAAAGTTAAAATAAAGTAATAAAAATAAAATACCGGAGTTAGAGGATCCACTTTTAATATTCAAATGTAGGATTCTCACTTTATTATAATATATAAATTATCTTTATTATCCAATTAATTAAGTCCAACCTTCCATAAAGGCGGTGTTATTATTTGTCCATAACCAGCCATATAGGCGGTAATCAGGTTTCACCTAAAGACCGACGATATAGGCGGGTATCTAATTATGTCAAATAAATAAAACCAGCCATAGAGGCAGTATAAATATTAATCAATATTATTAAATTATAATTTCTATATTATAATTAAAGTGAGATTGACCTACCTTATCATATTAAAAGCTTCACCCTTTACTCCAGCAGAAAGAAGTTACCTACTCATGCTTGAATGAAAACAGACATAATTTAATTACTAAAAATAAAAAGAAAATACAAGAAAACTGAAATTAAATACACAATACACTCTCTTATAAGTTTTACAGAGAAATCCTAGAAGAAAGCATGAGTGTTACATCAAATTCGGCATGCTATTTATAGGTAAATATAAAGGCTTCCACCAATTTCTCTGCCAATTTCTCCACCAAACATGCCACCAAATATGGCACCAAACATGGCACCAAATCCTCCATGTTTGGTGGAAGTTTGACAATTGTGAATTGTCATTTTCCATTTTTTTTTGTTTTTGATAATGACTTTAATAATTACACATAACACACTTTGGATTTTTCATCCATTTGGGTCTTTAAAACTTCCGAATTCAAAATTCTTATGAGCATCAAAGTTGTAGATCATTGAGTCTTCTTTCATCTGGAAGTTGAATCAACTCAATCCAATATCGGAGTAAGACGTTATGGCCAAAATACGAAAGTTGTGCAAAGTTGAAATTTCTGAAATTGTACTTAGTTAGAATGCCATTTCAAGTGTCCAACCTCCAAAATCCAAATGCCAAGTCCAGTTTTTTGCCCTTCTTTGTTCCATATTTCATCCTGATTGATTCCATTGAGTCCTGATTTTATTTTATCTGTAAGATAAACAAAAACACATCAAAACATTCAGAAAACTCGAGAAACTATACAAAATATTAAGTAAAAAGGGCGGTAAATATTGATATATTTTCCGCTCATCACACCCCCAAACTTAATATTTTGCTAGTCCTCGAGCAAAACAACAAAATAAAATGCAATAAATAACTTTAAAAATAAATTATCCTAAGCCACTTTCATAGGGATCATGATTGCATTTAGCGTATGCAACAAGTCTTTAAACCCCTAGGTGTCTCTAGTGGACATGTTATAGTCTCGTGAGGGCTTACAGCGACGATACCCACAAACATCAATATAAATGTATGATAAATCACACAAACAAAATAAACAAGTTAAAAAGTGAAATTCTTATCCAAGTAATAGTTGTTTTCTTTCTTTCTAAATTACTAAATAAGTAAATTCTCCTATACTATCATTCTTCATATACACAACCAACAAGGTATTAATCAACTCATTGTGCCCACAATATTCATAAGTGTAATTGAAAAATAGAGTAATATTTTTGTGCTAAAGTTATATTGGAATTCACACATTTTTGGCAATGAATTTTTTTTATTTTGTTTTTGTTTTATTTTTTTACAGCATCTTCAATCCTTGTAACGAGCTTTGGGCTAGTGACTCCCAAACCAGTTGGCTTTAGGGCACTAGATGTTAAGACACCCCTACGGACTTAATTGCCCGGATCTTAGATGTTAAAAGTTATATTGTTTGACGCGAACAATCAATGCTTACTGAGGTAAGACGCCCAGTTACTAAGTAGAAACTTTATTATGATTAGCTTAGGCTCTACCGTTTGATGCGAACAATCACTGCTTACTGAGGCAAGATGTCTGGTTACTAAATAAGAGCAAGATTAATTATTTATATACAATATTTTTTTAATTATTTTTTTATTCCATTGCTTTTAGGTGCTATTTCCAATAAACCAGAGCATTGAATATTATAAAATTTTCACTTACGATCCATGTCCGTATGTTACCATGTATGTTGATAATACCTATCAAATGAGCATATGAAGATCAAATTTAATCAATATTATGGAGAATTCACGAATTTAAATAATTCAAAAAGAAATAAACAAAAATTAACTTGTTACAAATCAAACTTAGATACGTCTCAGGAGTGAAAAATCCTTATTCAGCTATCTCAAAACACAATTCCACTTAGTTAGTAAAGTAAAAAAAACATAAAAATCAAAACATTTTTTTTATATATATAACAAAGTAATAACAACACAAAAAATAAAAATAAAAATAAGATACTAGTCAATTATCCCTTCCCCCAAACCTAATTGAGGAATTGTGAATTGTATCTTCATCTAAAAAGAAAACTAAAGGTTAAGATCCATATTTATCCGACGCTTCTTACTACGATCATCAGACCAGTTCAACTTGGAAAGGATATGGTCAATTTTTGGTTCAAACGTCAAGAGTTGGTCAATTAAATTATTGGCTGTTCTGGCAGTGAAGAGGATATCTTTTATGGGTTTTGAAAGGAACCCATTTCTCCTGGAATCTTCAAGAAACACAAAAAGAAAGTCAAAAAAATCCATCAACATTAAACAATCCAATTGGTTTCTGGTGTATGTTCAAGTTCACCCAAGATATCATTGTGAAAATTTCCTCCATCGTGCCCAAGCCACATGGCAAAGGAATAAAAAAATCAGCACGATTAATCATTTCAACAAGTCGTTCGGACATACCTGACATAATTCATTCCTCTCCGTTTGATTGTCCGATAAGATTCGCGTTCGCCAAAGGTTTTGGGATGATTCCCAATACTTGACTAACTTCTTCCTGTACGACGCTTGAAACGTATCCCATCAGTCCAAGATTGCCACCTCCATATACCAAATGCATATTTCTCTCTGCCGTGACTTTACCCAATTCTTTTGCTGCTTCAACTAATTCTAGTTTAGATCCAGAACTAGTTCCACAGAACACACAGATGTTAACGACTCGTCTTCTTGAAGTTGCTTCCACTTGTTTTTTACTCTCTCAAATTTGGATGTGTTGAAGAGAGCAATGACGAGCTGAATTTATAAATCTTGAAAAAATATGAGTAATAATAACACTAATACCTGCCAAATGACGATTGTTACCTGAACAGTAAAATAAATCGTGAAAGTCAAAAAGTCTAGATCTTGTCGGTGAAAATAAAAGGGAATCAAAATAAATCAAATCACAATAATTATGTAAAGACAAAGAAATCAAAATAATAATATGTACCGGTAGTAACGACTTGAAATACCTCTATGGGTCAGTGACAAGCTTCCCATCCATTTTTCTTATAAATTGGCAAACATGGTCTTTTAAAGTCAGATTCCCGAGACTCAATTGTTATTTTTCTCTTTGAAACTATGTATGTAAATTGCGAATTGCGTGATAAACATATCCACTGCGATGCGTCTCAAGAGTCAATGATATGTCATCTAAAGACTCCTTACTCATGCCATCCCTAATGAATTTTATTTTATCTTCGCGATTATCAGACATCATTCCTAAAGAATGACAATAAGTATTACATGTACAACGCACATATTTATAACAAACATCTAATCATTTAGCTATTTTTTTCTTAGCATATGTGCTTTTTCCTAAACTAGGCAAAAATGAAATAAAAGAGTCAGATGACTCACCTGCCAAGCGAAATCGTGCTTCAATTATCCAACGAATATCACTAAGAATACCTTGGATCATGGGAAGTCTCATTCTTTCAATGCGTGCTTTGTAGAATTTCATCAGAGAGTTTTGAGGAAGAGAAGGAAATTACTTGTGAAGTTTTGGGAGAGTGTCTTCCATCATGTCTGTGATTTTTCCAACAAAAATTAAACACACAAAATCTCAATATATACACAATTTGCATGGGTTGCCTCCATGCTAGCGCTAATTTTAACGTCGTCA
Source organism: Zanthoxylum bungeanum (assembly GCA_019454045.1). Lineage (NCBI taxonomy): Eukaryota > Viridiplantae > Streptophyta > Magnoliopsida > Sapindales > Rutaceae > Zanthoxylum > Zanthoxylum bungeanum. Next base: position 206,503 of record SKCR01021827.1, read on the forward strand.
GCTAGACATGACTGCCCAAACGTTAGGCTGGATCGGCAAGTGTGAGACTTTCTTTTTGTTGCTCAAATGATTCTCCCCAATAGTGATTGACACGTTGGCTGTTAACCCTGAATGTGTTGTTGGAGTTGGGGTTATGTATCTCAACTACTCCGTAGAGTAACACTTGGGTAATCACAAATGGACCTGACCACCGTGATTTCAGCTTGCCAGAGAAAAGTTTCAATCTTAAGTTGTATAACAACACCTACTGCCCTGGTTCCAGTTGTCTGCGCACTATTTTCTGATCATGCCACTTCTTGGTTTTTTCTTTGTACAGTTTGGCATTCTCATAAGCATGAAGATGAAATTCCTCTAATTTATTCAATTGTAAGAGTCGTTTCTCTCCCGCTGCTTGCATATCAAAGTTTAACTTTGTCAATGCCCAATATGCTTTATGTTCGAGCTCCACAGGCAAATGGCATGCCTTTCCAAACACCAGACGATAAAGAGACATTCCAATGGGTGTCTTGAAAGCTGTTCGGTAGGCCCATAATGCATCATCCAGTTTTCTGGACCAGTCTTTCCTTATTGAACAAATAGTTCTCTCCATGATTCTTTTGATTTCTCTGTTGAAAACTTCAACTTGAATACTTGATTGCGGATGGTAGTCAGTGGAAACTTTGTGAGTAACTCCGTATTTGGATAAGAGTGCATCAAAGTATTTGTTGCAGAAGTGTGTTCCACCATCACTGATGATTACCCAAGGTGTTCCAAAGTGAGTGAAAATATTTTTCTTGAGAAAATGCAAAACCATTTTTGAATTGTTTGATGGTAGTGCCGTTGCTTCAACCCATTTAGAGACGTAGTCTACTGCAACCAAAATGTACAGGTTTCCATATGATGAAACCAAGGTCTGATAAAATCAATCCCCCATACATAAAATATTTTGACTTCGAGAATGCTTTGGAGTGGTCCTTCATTTTTTTCGAAATATTTCCCGTTCTCTGGCACCTGTCACATTGAAGAACGAATAAGTGAGCATCTTTAAACAATGAGGGCCAGAAAAACCTGATTGCAGGACTTTGGCTGTGTGGTTTTTTTCACTGAAGTGTTCGCCATATGGTAATAAATGACAGTGATGTAGGAAACTATTGATCTCCTCTTGTGGAACACAGTGACGTATTAACTGATCAACACAATGTTTGAATAGGTACGACTCATCCTAAATATAGTGCTTGACTTCTTTGAAGAATTTCTTTCGTTGCTGATGTGTCCATTCCAATAGCCATTTCCCCGATACTATGTAGTTCACATAGTCAGCATACCATGGGACTTCATGCTGCCTGATGGAAAACAATTGTTCATCTGGAAAGTTTCTTTAATTGTCAGTTTATTTCCAGTTGCACCTCAATTTTTGAGCCTTGACAAGTGATCTGCATGTAGACATGGTACAAATGTGTGCGATGTTGTCCGGGCTCGCAGGCCGTCGGGAGTACGGAGTAGCCCACGGGGGACCAAACTAGAGAATAAATGGAGTCACCACCCAGTGTGAACTGGGAAATAATTTAAGGTCGCACTCACCCCTCGCGAGGGAAGACTTCAAACCGTTGGGTTCGGAATGGTCTCTTATTTATGCCAATTGCAATGAAAGGATTTATGCAATAATATAACCAAGTCTTATGCAACACATCCAAGATAATTTAATCAACACACAAGTTTGCACACCCATAAACGTAAATAAAATATGTAGGCAAATGCGTAATTCCATAAACATATTAAACAAAGAAGTGCGAAAATGTAAATAAGTAATAACAGTAAAAACGTTAATAATAAAGAGAAATGATTAAGTATGTAATGCAAAAGAAATGACCAAAGAGGCCAACATGCATGAAATATGATGAAGAAGAGTCTGCCCACTGTATGCGCATTTGTGTAGCATTCAGAAATACGTTCGAACGAAGTGAGGCAGAATGCACACATTCGTGTAGCGTTCGGAAACGCGTTCGAACAGAGTGAGGTAAAATACATACGTTCGTGTATGTAAAATGACATAAACACGTGCTTGAATATTTATTTAAGCGGTACGTGGAGTTGTATCCCAAGTACAGACCGCACTACCGTCCATTCAGATTCAGCTAAAGAATTTATGTATGGGTTTCCATCCGATATACCACGAGAGGCAACACTCAAGCACCGACATAGAATGAATGCGAAGCGATAAATGAAAGAAAACAAATAAAAAGGCGGATAAATAAATTAGAAGAAAAGGGGTGCGACCAAGAGCTTTGGCCAACATCTATATGGGATCTTGTATACCTGGCGCGGTAAAATATTATGGTAAAGGCTGCCCATAGGCATTTTCCTCAAACGGGGGACCTTTAATCCAACGTGATTAGCCCATGCGCACTAAACAACAATGCATAAGTAAATAAAGAAACAATAAGAAATGAATAACATAATAAAAAAACAGATGCGACAAAGAGACTTGGCCGACATCTATATGGGACCTCGTATGCCCGATTGAACGTATTTAACCTCCAATCAAGTGCACTTCATCTGGTGCGGAAAAACATCGTGGTAAAGGTAGCCTTTAGGCATTTCCCTCAAACAGGGGACCTTTGATCCAACGTGATTAGCCCATGCGCACTAAATAAAAATGCATACGTAAATAAAGAAACAATAAGAAACGAATAACAGAATAAAAAAATAGATGCAACCAAGAGACTTGGCCGACATCTATATAGCTCCTCATATGCCCGATTGGACGTATTTCTCATTCAATCAAGTATACTTCGTCCGACACGTCAAAACATCGTGGTAAAGGTAGCCTTTAGGCATTTCCCTCAGATGGAGGACCTTTAATCCAACGTAGTTAGCCCATGGGCACTAAATAGCAATGCATAAATAAATAAAGCAATAACACACAGAAAGTAAATAACGGAATAATAAAAGAGATGCGGCGCGACAAAACATCGTGGTAAAGGTAGCCTTTAGGCATTTCCCTCAAATGGAGGACCTTTAATCCAACATAGTTAGCCCATGCGCACTAAATAGTAGTGCATAAATAAATAAAGCAATAACACACGGAAAGTAAATAACGGAATAATAAAAGAGATGCGGCGCGACAAAACATCGTGGTAAAGGTAGCCTTTAGGCATTTCCCTCAAATGGAGGACCTTTAATCCAACATAGTTAGCCCATGCGCACTAAATAACAGTGCAAAAATAAATAAAGCAATTGTACACGGAAAGTAAATAACGGAATAATAAAAGAGATACGGCGCGGCAAAACATCGTGGTAAAGGTAGCCTTTAGGCATTTCCCTCAAATGAAGGACCTTTAATCCAACATAGTTAGCCCATGCACACTAAATAGCAATGCATAAATAAATAGAGCAATAACACGTGGAAAGTAAATAACGGAATAGTAAACATAAGCAATGAATGAACACAAAATTAAATAACTAAATGAAACACGTGCTTGAAAGTTTCTCAAGCGGTACGTGGAGTTGTATCCCAAGTACAGACCGCACTACCGTCCATTCGGATTCGGCTATAGAATTTATGTCTGGGTTTCCATCCGATATACCACAAGAGATAGCACGCGATCATTAATCCAATATAAATAAAAACAGACAGGGAACATAATGATGCATGCGAATGAACCAACAATAACTAACTGAAAAGATAAATAAATAGCAAAGGGTGCCCTCAGGTCTTACCTTTTAAGTTGCTTCTCGGAACTGCGTTACACCATCGTCGGAAGGGTTAATGCTCCATCACTTTTTCGGTTCACTGGTTCAACATTTAATCCACTGTTTTGCTATTTTTTAGCCGTTGTTTTCTCTGTATTCTTCACTATTTTGGACTTCAGTTTTGGCTTACTGTTTTGAGTGATCTTGGGACTATTTTTTGTTGATATTGCTCACTGTTTTAAGGGATTATTTTGGGACTGCAAGGGCTGTTTTAAGGGACTATTTTCTATGTATTTTTCGACGGTTGAAGGGTTGATTTCTTATCGGTTTTGGGGGCTGGTTTCACGTGGATTAGGGCTGAAGTTTGAGGCTAATTTTGTGAGTGTTTCAGCTGTGAAGAAGGGACGTGCGTGTGTTTAAGAGACGCATGTAAGAAGAATGTGTGGCATTATTTCTGTTCGGTGAAGGGGCTTAGCTTTGAGGTTGTTCAGTGCTAAGGGGCTGGTTCACGTGGCTGGGTCTAGGGTTTGTTATTTGGTCTGTGCGTTTGGTTGTGTGTGTGTGTGAGTCGGTGGAGGGCCAGGATTGGTCAATTGTTCACGTGTTGGTCAGCTCTGAGTGCGTGTGTTTAGATTTGTGAGTGGCGTGATGGCTCGATTTGTGCTATTCTTTGACATTAATGGTCTGCATGTGTTTTGGTCTTCACGTGGCCGGGTGACTTGAGAAGAATGAGAGGCTGTGTGAGTGGAGAAGAGGGGAGCAGTCAGCATGTTTAGGGTTTTTTTTTTATTTGTGTCCTTGCTGAGAGTGTGTAAGATGTGTGGTACAAATGGAGGGCTGCATGGTGGATTCTTTGTGTCGGTTGAGTGGTCCAAGAGAGAGGAGTTTGTGGCCTGTGTGTGAGTGAAATGTCGAGTTGAGAGAGGGAGGTTGTGTGTGTGTCTTAGTGAGAGAGAGTGGACGAGAGAGATAAGAAAGAAAGAGAGAGAGCTTAGAGATAAGGCTTAGGGTTTTTTTCTTTGTGAATTTTTGTGTGAGCCGTGAGGAGTGAGAAGGAAGGATTAGGGTTGGTTAGGGTTTTCTTGGTTCAAAGTGCCGTGAGAGTGAGTGAAGAGGCTTAGGGTTTGGAATATGTTATCTTTTATAGTTGCGTGCTAGGGTTTCTTGTGCATGTGATTTCAAAACAAGGAAACAAATAGGGGTGGCAAAACGAATCAACGAATCGAATTCGTGACGAATTCTAAACGAATCTAATTGTAATGCACTAAATTCGAATTCGATTCGTTTATTAAACGAATCCTGATATTAGGATTCGGATTCGATTCGTTTAATAAACGAATATTCGTATTCGATTCGTTTATTCGTTTACATAAATCAAACGAATCGAATCGAATTTATTATTTGTTTACTATTCGCATCCGATTCGTTTATTATTCGCATCCGATTCGTTTATATCAAATTAAACGAATCAAATTTTATATTCGATTCGTATTCGATTCGTTTAATCAAAATAAAATACAAAATGTAAGCATTCATTCCAATCTATAACATATTTAATAACATATTCATAGTTATAATCTTAAAATCCTTACAACAAGCTCCAAATTTCAAATTACAAATCAATTGCAAAATAACACTTAAAATCTTCAAAACACATTTTAACCAAAATCTCAAATACAAGTTGAGACGGTAAAGGCAAACTTCTTTATTATCATCCGATATGAAAATCCTGCAAATAAAATAAAATTATATTATTGAGTTATTTTTTAAAAAAAAATAATTTTTGAAAAAGAATTAAGAGAAAGAATTTTACCTTCAAATTTTCGCATAATTACTAGAACTAGTGCCACTCTCACAGAGCAAAGATAATAGAATATCTCAATATCTCAGCTTAGTCACACAGTCACCTAAAAATTATTCACACTTGTATCTGCAAAGAGAAATCAAATAATTGTAAGCCACCACCTAAATTTCCATAGCATTACACAAAACAAGCTCAGTAATACGCAATCTGACCAAAAAAACCAATTTAAATTCATATTTCATTGAATGGTGAAATATCAGCATAATAGTTAAGTAAAGCATGAAATACCGCATGAAACACAATACATATATTATACCTAATGTGCCTCTGCCTGATGAGCACTCGGTCATGGTGGATGGACTTAGCCATACCACTCTTAAACACAAGGGTCTGTAGACGACGCTCGAGAAAGATCTCCACTGTGAGGGCCAACACATAATCAAGCTTATTCTGGCCTTCTTCCAAAAATCCATACCTGTGCATCCTCCTGAGAATAGCCCGACCTTCAAAAATACGATGTGGGTTCTTCTTATCAAGGGTGAGCAGATCCCTTGTAGCATTTCGAATGCGGCTCAGAGCATACTGAACCCTCCAGAGATCCCTCTTGCAACGAAGCCCGTACTCTCCCACAAGCTGCAACTCAGCGTCCAAACGCTCATTCTCATAGGGACGTCTAGGCTTCTTGAAGGTTTTCCCATCTATTCGTATATATAGATTACCAGGAGATTTTAGTTTAGTTGAAATTTGAGGTTTGATTGAGTTGAGAGTGTAAGTTTGAAGATTGGGAGAGAATAAAGATTGAAAGCGGCGGTAATTTTAGATTTTAGGTTTAGGTTTAGTTTTTACGTGTTTATATACCTAGGTTAAACATACTGAATGACTAAAATATCCTTAACTTTTAATAATTATAATCAACAAAAGGGTAAATTTGTAATATAATTAAATGGATACTAAACGAATTCGATTCGAATTCGATTCGTTTATGATTCGTTTAATAAACGAATTCTAAACGAATAAACGAATTGATAAGCTCAAATTCGGATTCGATTCGTTTATTAAACGAATCGAATCGAATTGACCCATTTATTAAACGAATCCATTTTTCCAAACTCATATTCGCTTTAAAGCGAATCGAATCGAACGAATAAACGAATCCTGACCTAAATTGCCACCCCTAGAAACAATCAAGCCATAAAGAGGATGCATTTAATTAAATTATTTAGGAAAGAAATATTGTATATTTTTGGTGGGGGAATATTTTTAATTTGGAAGGTGATTTATTTAGATTTTGGCATGTGTTAAATATGTTTTGAATTTTTGGATTGGATTTTATGGGCTTGGGCCTGTGGCTTGGTTGTTGGTGGGCTTGGGCGTGTAGCTTGGTTTATTTGAAACTGGAATCGACTGAGCGAACCCATGGCTAACTAGCGAGTTTATTTTTATCGAGCTATTAATTTAGAATTTTCCCTTCCGGTATGCGTTTCCCGCGACTACCGCGACTTATCGGGTAGTGCCTTCATACGAGGCTCATCATTGAGGTTTATGCAAAAATATAGTGTCTACAGTCGCCCCCACTTTGATGGGACTTGTGCAGTGTATGACAGTGACAATCATATCAAAGTCATGCATGCATTTTTACTTACCTGGCTCGCCAGCTGTTGCCGAACTTACCGGTTGTTCTGAGATGCTTTAAACTGAGTTGATCTGGTGGTGAGGTGCTTGGACCCCTGGTTCACTCCTGAACCGTTACTTTCTGAGAGGTGGTCCATTCCAAAACCATTACATTGTGAGATGTGGTCCATTCTTGAACCGTTACTTTATAAGAGGTGGTCCATTCCCGAACCATTACTGATATGAGAGGTGGTCCATTCCCGAACTGTTACTGATGTGAGATGATCCATTTCCGAACCGTTACTAATGTGAGATGGTTCATTATCGAACCGTTACTTGATAGGTGGATGGTTCATTCCCGAACCGTGCTCCATTCCCTGAGTGCCATTCCCGGCTTACTAATCCTCATTCCCGAGGTGTTGCTGATGTGATGGTTCATTCCCGAACCGTGCTCCATTCCCGGAGCGCCATTCCCGGCTTGCTAATCCTTATTCCCGAGGTGTTTCTGATGTGATGGTTCATTCCCGAACCGTGCTTCATTCCCGAAGCGCCATTCCCGGCTTGCTAATCCTCATTCCCGAGGTGTTGCTGATGTGATGGTTCATTCCCGAACCTTGCTCCATTCCCGCAGTGCCATTCCTGGCTTGCTAATCCTCATTCCCAAGGTGTTGTGATGTGATGGTTCATTCCCGAACCGTTCTCCATTCCCGGAGCGCCATTCCCGGCTTGCTAATCCTCATTCCTAAGGTGTTGCTGATGTGATGGTTCATTCCCCAAACTGTGTTCCATTCCCAGAGCGCCATTCCCGGCTTACCAATCCTCATTCTCGAGGTGTTACCGATGCGATGGTTCATTCCCGAACCGTGCTCCATTCCCAGAGTGCCATTCCCGGCTTGTTAATCCCCATTCCCGAGGTGTTGCTGATGTGATGTTCATTCCCGAACAGTGCTCCATTCCTGGAGCGCCATTCCCGGCTTACTTATCCTCATTCCCTAGGAGTTACTTGTCCTCATTCCTGAGGTTATGCTCCATTCCCGAAGCGACATTCCCGGCTTGTTCGTCCTCATTCCTGAGGAGTTGCTGATGATGTGGGCCTCGACCCTGGGATTCATTCCCGAAACTGCTGATAGTGTGGGCCTCGACCCTGGGATTCATTCCCGAAACTGCTGATAGTGTGGGCCTCGACCCTGTGATTCAATCCTGATGTTGCTGATAATGTGGGCCTCGACCTTGGGATTCATTCCCAATACTACTGATGATGTGGGCCTCGACCCTGTGATTCATTCCCGATGATGCTGATAATATAGTCCTTGACCCTGGGATTCATTCCCAATACTGCTGATGATGTGGGCCTCGACCATGGGATTCATTCCCGAAACTGCTGATAATGTAGGCCTCGACCCTGGGATTTATTCACTAAACTGCTAATAATGTGGGCCTCGGACCTGCGATTCATTCCTGAAACTGCTGATAATGGGGCCTCAGCCTTGGGATTCATTCCCGAAACTGCTGATAATGTAGGCCTCGACCCTGTGATTCATTCCCAAAACTACTGATAATATGGGCCTCGACCCTAGGATTCATTCCCCAAACTGCTGATGATGTGGGCCTCGACCCTGGGATTCATTCCCGAAACTGCTGATAATATGGGCCTCGACCATGGGATTCATTCCCAAAACTGCTGATAATATGGGCCCCGACCCTGAGATTCATTCCCCAAACTGCTGATGATGGGGCCTCAGCCCTGGGATTCGTTCCCCAAACTGCTGATAATATAGGCCTCGACCCTGGGATTCATTCCCCAAACTGCTGACAATGTGGGCCTCGACCCTGGGATTCATTCCCGAAACTGCTTATCTTTGCCGTTTTTTCCTTTTCTTCAAAACCTGCGAACAAAAACAAAACAAAAATTGCATGCATGTGACGTGTATGCATGTATGCATGGATGTATTTCCTATTCTGATGGGTTAGACCTTCCTTGTGCCCTATGGTCGCCCCCTGGGCCTGCTTACAGTTTCTTTCTATCAATTCTCTTCTAGCGATTGTTCAGTTCTCTTTTGTCTCATGGCTCAAGTTCTCGATATATCCCTTGTCGGGGGGTGGTAGACTGGTCGCCCCCAGACTTGGCTTAGCTTTTCGCTCTTTACTGTTTGCACTAGGTCAAGATGGACTACATGATGTGGCATTACATAGCATCATACTATATTACATGCTACGAAATAGTCTCAATAGTTAAACATATTATTGCCCTCAAAGAATGCCCAGTATTGAAACCAGAGAACCTTCAAAACATTCAATGCAACTCAAATCCAAGTCTTTGAATAAATGATTTAAACCAGACTCAAAGTTTGTGTGTGCAAATGTTCCTTTGCAGCTTCATCCCCAGGTAAGCCTGTTGGACAGTTATGACCCATAGCGTCACTATTTGTACAGATCATTGTGATGTTGTACAAATTAACTATGTGACAAAGGAAATTGCTCTCTTATCATTTGTGATTAGATCACCAAGATGTATAAATGATAGGAGGTCCTTATGATTAGTTCCTGGATTGAGATGATATGAGACAGTATCAATCCACGAAGGTTTAATCATTAAATATCCCTAGTCAAAGTATTATCAAGATTGGACATCGATAATGCGTAAAAGACTAGTATTACACTTGTGCGTGTTGTGAGGGCATAACAGCATAGTTCTCATATATTTTGGTATAGGATACTCATGCAATTGTAGTATGAGGTTGTGTTTTACCGATGGTACAGAAAACAGCTTCGCTCTGGATAGACCCCAAGGAATTCCATTGGTAGTATGACTATGTGTCTATGGAAGTCCGAAATCAGGGTAGGTGTATTTGGTCTTAACCTGAGACTTGCACCGCTAATACTTGCGACAATCAATATACTTTGGTTTTGGTCATCCAGGGCTTTAACAGGTTCTTTGTACGCCTCTGCTGGGTATATTGAGAATCGTAGTGTGTTGGGTGTGATGTCAAGACGGAAGTATCACTCCAGTCATAGTGGAGATGATGGTCACGTAGGATACGGAACTGGTTCTCTTATGTATTGCAGTCATCGGGATAAAATGGCAAGGTCATGTTTATCTGATTATAGAGACTAGTTACCAGAGATCCGATATGTGCTTCGTACGGGGCAGACACAATTCCAGCCCCAGGCCTAGCACGTGACATATCCGATATTGGATCGAAATACGCAATACTACGTATACTACGCCTGATATAGATCACTATATTCCTGTAAGGATATTTCTGGAGAATTGGGTAGGCATGGCGTTTTGCTAGAAGCCAACCTTGTCTTGTAAATCGCTATAAACGTAGTACTAGGTACTTACGTGTTCGGATAGTCCGACGACCGAATTTACTACCAACATATTCGAGGATCTCATGGGTTGCTTCCCGAAGATTCGCTGATGACGTATGACTCGCACTTTATTAATCTGGGATTAATTAGATGACAGAGAAAATTAATCTGAGATTAATTACAGAGATATTTTATCTGGGATAAAATATCAATAAAAGAAAGATAACGATTAATTTGGAATTAATCGATAAAATAATATATTCGATATATTATACGAAATTGGATTTCGACGCGGAATTGAAATTAGATTTTAATTCGGGCGAACGAGTTAATTTAGAATTAATTCGTTAGCGACATGAATTAATTCGTTAGAATTAATTTGGAATTAGCGAACCCGAGCCCGAGAGTGTTTGCGAGCGCATTCGTATTTCGAATTCGAGTGTGGCCCGCAAGTCACATCTAGCATCAAATCAATCGTCATTCAAGTGATAGATGTCTTTCACTTTGAGTGATTGACACTAGTCACTATTCATGAGTGATGTGAGTTGATGGAAAGCATTTGATGGCTTGAAAGACATTTAACATTATTTTATTAATGTTATTTGACTTTCAAAATTTGTGTATTAGATACACTTATTCCATTACAACCAAACTAACTCATCTCTCTCTTTTACTCTTCCTCTCTCTCTCTCGGCCATTTGGCCATTTTTCTCTTCTGTTTTCTGCTGCAGTTTGCCGAGAATGTGAAGGAGAAATAGGGCAATTTTTGTGGCAAAAATTGCCAAATGCTAGCACACAAAAGGGTCTTGCGAAGGTGATAGGGAACCGCACTTGTGAACATAGGATTTCATCACAGAGCTTGGAGCTTCATGGAGGACCATTGCCGATTCTTGGAGGGCCATTTCAGTGGACTGCCGAGACTCATTTGGAGGAGCAAAATTTTTTTTTGTTCATCACCGCATCGACTCAACCAATCATTGTGAGTATTCTGAAACTCCTTGATGTATTCACATGTTGTTTTATGCTTGTTATTCGATCATCGGGACCGTAGAACTCCAACAAAGCCAACTCAATGATTTAGTCAAAAAATTGGGATCGATGGGTCAAACCTACCTAGATGTCTCAATTATGCCCTGCAGTTGCTTTTCTGTGCTCAATGTGGTATGGTTTTCTTTTTCTTTTGTCTATCTTTTTTTCTTCTTTTTTTTTTCTTTTTTTTTTCTTTTTGCTTCTTTTTTTTTCAACACACCTACCCTTTAAGGTAGCATTTTGATGAGTGATAAATCTATCAATATTTCTCACTCATTTAACTTAATATTTTTTATAGTTTCTTGAGTTTTGTGAATATTTTGATGTGTTTTGTGTTATTTTGTAGATAAATAAAGTTTCAGGACATTATGGAGGTGATTTGGACCAAAACAGTGAAAATTGGAAAAATGGCATTTTGGTAATTTGGGCGGGTCACGACGCGCAAGTCATTGGCGTCGCGACACCTAACATGCGCCGAACAGTGCTAACGTGCGCCGGGTCCACAAATCAGAATCTGAGAAAAGTTAACTTTGCTAACGTGCGCCGTGCCATGTGTTACCATCACAGCCGATCTGCTAACATGCGTCGTGCCACGTGTCATCATCCTACGGTGCCGACAGTCACCATCGCCACGTGTCGCCACGTGTCACTCCATGTCATCGTCCACATCAGCAGGTTGACCGAGTCAAACTGCCACCTCACCGCCACGTCATCTTCAGCCAATCAGGAAGTGCCACGTGTCATAATTTTATGGTGTCGACAGTCACTTTGCCACGTGTCGCCACGTCACCGTCACGTCAGCATCAATTATTGGCTCTCTTATCCCTATCTGACGCGTGACGAATAAGAATCTAGCCGACCAATCAGAAGCCGCCACGTGTCACAATAATTGAGTCCCAACCACCTTGCCACGTGTCACATTATCACCTTATCCAGAATCTTCAACCGACGAACCAGAGCGTGACACGTCGACAAAACGCGCGTCGTGACACGAGCTGGCCGTTGCGACGCGCGACCCTTACTGATGCCTATAAATAGAGCGCGAAATTCCAGTTTCAGTTGTACCACTCTCTCTCATCTCTTTGATGTAAAGATGGAGTTTCTCTCTCTAGTTTCTTTTAGTTTTTTTTAGTTTTGTAATTAATTTTAATTACGTTTTGTAATAATAGTAATTTACTTTTTTTTTTTACTTTTTACAGTTTTTACTATTCACCATGAGGAGGTAACTTCCCCAGCTAGGGTGAAAGGTAATTCTTTTACTATTGCTATTTAGATTAATCTCCCTTAAATATAATATATTCACTATTTAAAATATTGACTTAAAAAGGATACCGCTAGATTGGTCGGTTGGTAATTCATTTTAATCTGGTTTAAACCTGACTAATCAAGGATACCGCCAGATTGGTCGGTTGGTAATTAAATTTTCTTACCGCCTATATGACAGGTTCATGGACAAATCTTTTTACCGCCTTAATGGCTGGTTGGACTTAATTTGACTTAATCAGGATACCGCCTATATGGCTGGTTGGTAATGTTATCACAAGTTTATATATATTATATTATGGGAGATATCTAAATTAGTAGTAGTAAAAGTAATTTCTTTTACCTTAGCATTTTATTTTATTGTAATTTACTTTTCAGTATTTACTTTACCGCATTTTTACTTTATGTCTTTTATTTTCAAGTTTTTACTAGCCCTAGTTATGTATTGTAACTAAATTAGTTATCTGGGGTTGTGATGACTTTTAATATCACTGGTTTATAAGGGGTTAGATTATAGTTTGGGTATTATAAAGATTTATTTATTTAGTCTTAATCTTAATGCTTTTTCATTAACTGGCCATTAATAAAATTGATCTGGTAAATCTAAAATGAACTAGACATAAGGATTTTAGGTTTCAGCCTTAGACTCAATAGCCCACGATCTTCTTTGAGGATAGATAACCCTTTAATAGATTTCCTTACAGGATAGACATATACCTATCGGGCGGGGGTAGCCATAATTGGAACTTAAACTTAATGAATCCAGATAATTTGGTTGACACAGACATATGGTTCAATTGGGTTAAACTGGGTATTTGTGTTTGACCATCGACAGAGGCTTACACATAATTTAGTGTTCCAGGTTAATAAATCAATATATTACCCAACTTTAAGATAACCACTTCATCTTTTAAATGATATTGGAAGAAATCACAACCCTAGATAGTTTTTAATATTGAATTTTCTTAAAACCTACTTTCAACAATTTTATTTACTTGCCTTTAAATATAGAATCGTCACCATTTAAAATCAATCAAACAACCTGTTAGATACTAGTAATCATTTGACCTCATAAAATTAATAGTTTAGATATTAAGTCCTCGTGGGATCGATATTTTTATACTACTTGAACGATACGTGCGCTTGCGTTATCCGTGTGTGTTTACGCCGGTCAAGTTTTTGGCGCCGTTGCCGGGGACTTATTTATCTTTCACTATTAGTTTTAAGGTTAGATACATTTACTTGTATCTAATTTCTTTTTACTTATTGTTGTTGTTTTCTTGTGTTTCAGGTTCTCAGAAACTTCATGAGACGAACTAGAAGCTTTGAACTCCGACCTCTTGACCCATATATTGAAAGAACCCTCAGACAATTGAGAAGGGAAAGGCAAGAAGGCCAAGAAGCTTTAGTCAACATGGAACCTGAACCTTTGGAGGTTGCACCACCAATTCCCATTCGAGACAGAACCATTCCGGTGGTTGACAGACTCATTTCTTGTATTGTACTTTCTCCCTTACCAGCAAATGCGGGTGACATCAAAACATGCATTTAGATGATTCAGCAGTCAGTTCAGTTTTGGGGAATGCAACTGAAGATCCTAATGCCCATATCAGCAACTTCCTGGAAGTTTGTGGCACTTTCAATTACAACCGAGAAGCTGAAGAAGCAATGCGACTGTGTGTTTTTTTCCATACTCCTTGAAGGACAGAGCTAAAGCTTGGCTACATTCACTACCAGCAGGTTCTATCACAACTTGGAACACTTTAGCCACCAAATTTCTTGCAAAGTACTTTCCACCAGCCAGAACCAGAAAGCTGAGGAATGACATCACATCCTTTGTACAACAAGATTCAGAATCCCTCTGCGAAGCTTGGGAAAGGTACAAAGATTTGCTCCGGAAATGTCCTCACTATGAAATTCCAAAATGGCTTTAAGTCCAAACATTCTATAATGGACTTTCTGGAATAATGAGAACCACAATCGATGCTACTGCTGGAGGAGCTTTAATGGAAAAATGAGAAGATCAATCCTGGGACCTAATCGAAGAAATGGCCAGCAACAATTCCTTGTGGCCAACAGAAAGGAGCATGATCCAAAGAATTGCAGGAATTTATGAAAGTGGAGCCAATACAGCAGTCAACGCCAAGCTAGATCAGATATGCAAATTCATGGAGACTCTTACCACGGATCCACAAGTTCACCATATGGAGGAGCACCAGAGTCGAACCAACTTGAAGAAACGGTGAATTATGTCAACAATTTCAACAGACAGGGGAACAATCCATATTCCAACACCTACAACCCATGGTGGAGGAATCATCCCAATTTTTCATGGAGCAACAATTCAGGCCAACAGCAGAACTATCCACCACCTGAATTCCAGCAACAGAACAAAGGCCAGGAGCAGGCAAATGAACCAGGAATAACAGAAGTGTTGACCCACTTGAAAAAGATAGAAGCAAAACACGACTCTCAAGCAGCAAGATATGATGATATGTTTCAATCTCAAGCAGCAAGATATGATGCTATGTTTCAATCCCAAGCAGCATTAATTCAAAGTCAATCTGCTTCTATTAAAGCACTGGAGAATCAAATTGGACAACTGGCCAATGCTCAGAGTTACAGACCGCCAGGTACCATTCCTAGCAACACAGAGCCAAATCCAAGGAACATGGGAAATGAGCAATGTCATGCCATCATGTTAAAAAGCGGTACTGAAATCAACAAAGATGTTGGAATCAAGGCAACAATTGAAGATATTCCAAAAGAAACAAGACAACTGACGGAGGAAAAAGAAGCAAAGGAAAAAGAACCAGAAAGAATCACTCTACCTCCACCTTTTCCTCAGCGTCTTCAGAAGAACAAATTGGACAAGCAGTTTTCTCGGTTCCTGGAGATCTTCAAAAAGCTGCATATCAACATTCCATTTGCAGAAGCATTGGAACAAATGCCCAGCTATGCCAAATTCGTGAAAGACATTCTTTCACGAAAGCTGAGATTGGGAGATTATGAGACAGTAGCATTATCATAAGAATGCAGCGCCATCATTCAGAGAAAACTTCCTCCAAAGTTGAAAGATCCTGGCAGTTTCACTATTCCTTTCACCATAGGAGAACATGACTTCGGTAAGGCTCTGTGTGATCTAGGTGCGAGTGTTAACTTGATGCCTTTTTCTATTTTCAGGAAATTACAGATTGGAGAAACAATGCCAACTTCGGTCTCACTACAACTTGCTGATAGAACGCTCGTATTTCCAAGAGGCGTAGTTGAGGATGTACTGGTCAAGGTTGACAAATTCATTTTCCCAGTAGATTTTATTGTCCTTGATATAGAGGAAGACGCAGACGTGCCAATCATCCTCGGGAGACCATTCTTGGCTACAGGTCGAACCATTATTGATGTACAAAAAGGAGAACTAACCATGAGGGTACAGGGCCAAGAAGTAACATTCAATGTTTTCAAGGCCATGAATTTCCCAGATGATGAAAAGAAAGAGGAATGTTTCAAACTTGATGTGATACACAGTACCATTCAGAACTCCAATGCAATGCAAAGATCTACTGACAAACTTAAAACATGTGGAGCCTAAAGATAAAGCGTCTTTTGTACTGAAGAAGCCAATTCTTGCACTACAAGCAACATAAGAGAAAAAGTTCTACCAGCTCAACTTATTGGAGGAATTTCACAATCAGCCTTTTGAGGATGCCAAATTGTACAAAGAAAAAGGCAAGAAAAGACATGATGAGAAGTTAGTGCGCATACAACCGGAACCAGGGCAGAAGGTACTGTTAAACAAATCAAGGGTGAAATTCTTCCCATGGAAGCCAAAATCACGGTGGTCAGGTCCATTTGTGATCACCAGAGTTTTACCAGATAGAGCCGTTGAGATACATGATCCTGACTCCAACAAAACTTTCAAGGTTAAAAACAAGCGTGTCAAGCACTACTGGGGAGAATCATTTGAGCGACAAAAAGAAAGTGTTACACTTTCAGATCCAGCTTAACATTCGAGAAGTCACGTCTAGCTGACGACTCTAAACTTAGCGCTAGCAGGGAGGCAACACATGCAATTTTTGTATATATTGTGATCTGGTGTGTTTTATTTTTGTGTGTTTAATTTTTGCAGGTTTAGTCATTTCAAGATGGAAGAAGCTCTCGCAAATCTTCGAAAGCAATTCCCTTCTCTCCCTAAAAAATCTCTAATGAAAGTCTACAAAGCTCGTTTGGAACGGATGAGATTACTGATGATCAAAGGTATTCCTACTGACATTCGTTGGTTAATTGAAGCACGGGTCTGATTGGCAGGTGAGTCTTCTGACTCTTTTATTTCACATTTGCCTGGCTTAGGAAGGAGCACCTATGCTAAAAAGAGAAGAGCCAAAAGAATGTGTGTTTGTTATAAATGTGCTCGCATGTTTTGTAATACTCGTTGTCGTTATTTAGGAACAGTGTACGATAACTGCGAAGATAAGATTAACTTCATTAGAGATGGCTTGAGTAAGGATTCTTTGGATGACATATCTAAAACTCTTTAGACACATCCCAGTGGCTGTGTGTATCATGAAATTCGCATGTTATATGCACAATTCCAAAAGGAAAGACAACTGTTAAGTCTCAGGAATCTGACTCAAAAAGACCCTGTTTGCCAATTTATAAGAAAATTGGATGGGAAGCTTGTCCCTGACGCATAGACGTCAATCAAGCCGTTACTTTTCTTGTAAATATTATATCTCTTTGTCTTTTCTTAATAATTGTAATTTGTTTTGTTGTTTTCTTTTATTTTCTCCGACAGGATCCAGACCTTTTTGACTAGCACGATATTATTTCGCTACTAATCGTCCTCTGGAAGATACTTGTGCTATTTTTACTCACCCTTTTCAGGAACTATAAATTCAGCCGTCATTGCACTTTTGAAGGCATCTAGAGTTGAGAAAGAAATACATATAAAAAATGGAAGCCACTTCGAGAAGACGAATTGAAAACATCTGTGTGTGTTTGCGGTAGTAGTGTTGGCACTAAGCCACAATACGTAGAAGCAGCACAAGAATTAGGTCGAGTCTTAGCTGCAAGGAATATGCACTTAATATATGACGGGGGTAATCTTGGACTTATGGGGATCGCTTCAAAGGCCGTATAGGAAGGAGGTAGTAACGTTTTAGGAATCATCCCAAAACCCTTGGCAGAGGCAAATCTTATTGAACCATCAAACGGAGAGGAACTGATCGTGCCAGGTATGTCTGAACGACTGATAGAAATGATTAACCGTGCTGATGCTTTTATTGCTTTGCCAGATGGCTTGGGTACACTGGAGGAAATTTTTATTGTGCTATCTTGGGCGAACCTGAACATACACCAGAAACCAATTGGACTGTTTAACGTTTATGGATTTTATGATTTTCTTTGTGTGTTTATTGATGATGCCCGGAGAAATGGGTTCGTGTCAAAACCTTTGAAAGAGCTCCTCTTTACTGCTAGAACTGCTCCGGATCTAATAGACCAACTCTTAGTCTATGAACCACAAGTTGACCCTATCCTTTCAAAGATAAATTGGTCCGAGGATGATCGTGGTAAGAGGCGTAGGATTAATCTGGATCTTAACCATTAATTTCCTGTAGATTTTCAGCTAACCATGTACGACCTTCTTAACTCTTCTTCTACTGTTTAAGACATTGGGGACAATGTCTCATTTAGGTTTGGGGGAGGGATTTAGTTGATCAGTACCTTGTTTTTAGTTGTGTGTTGTTTTTATCAACATGCATAGTAACATACAGACATGAGTTAAAATTGAAAAGTTTGTAATATTCAGTGCTCTAGTTTAATTGGAGGAAGCATCTCAAAAAGCAATGGAGTAAAAAAAAAATCTGAGATCCGAGTTATTAAGTCTGTAAGGGTGTTTTAACACCTAGTGCCCTAAAACCAACTGGTTTGGGAGTCACTGGCCCAAAGCTCGCTACATGGATCAAAGATGCTGCAAAAATATCTGAAGTCTGAGTAATAAATCCTTAGGGGTGTCTTAACACCTGGTGCCCTAAATCCAACTGGTTTGGGAGCCACCGACCCAACACTCGTTACATAGATGGAAGATATTGTATATAAATAAAAAAAAAATCAAAGAAAAAATCCGAAAAATTATTCCATTGCTACAAAAAGGTGTGAAATCTGATAGAACTTTAGGACAAAAATATTACTCTCTTATCAACTGCACTTATGACTGTTGTGGGCAAAAATGAGTTGTTTAATATTTTGTTGGCTGTGTATATGAAGAATGGTAAAAATAATCGGAGAATTTACTTATTCAGTAATTTAGAAAGAAAGAAAATAACTAGTAACTTGGAGTAGAAGTTTCACCTGATTAGTCACTAACTTCTTTATTCTCTTTTCTCTTGTCTTTTTTCTTTTGTGTGCATTAGTTTCACTACCTTTTTACTTTTGTAAAATGTTTGTAGGTATCATTGTTGTAAACCCTCACGAGACTACAACTCGTCCACTAGGGACACCTATGGTTTAAAGGCTTGTTGCATACGCTAAATGCAACCGTGATCCCTACGAAAGTGGCTTAGTTTAAATTTTATAATGTTATTTTATTTTGTGTTTTGCTCGAGGACTAGCAAAATGTTAGGTTTGGGGGTGTGATGAGTGATAAATCTATCACTATTTCTCACTCATTTAACTTAATATTTTGTATAGTTTCTTGAGTTTTGTGAATATTTTGATGTGTTTTGTGTTATTTTGTAGATAAATAAAGTTTCAGGACATTCTGGAGGTGATTTGGACCAAAACAGTGAAAATTGGAAAAATGGCATTTTGGTAATTTGGGCTCGTCGCGACGCGCAAGTCATTGGCGTCGCGACGCCTAACATGCGCCGAACAGTGCTAACATGTGCCGGGTCCACAAATCAGAATTTGAGAAAAGTTGACTTTGCTAACGTGCGCCGTGCCACGTGTCACCATCACAGCCGATCTGCTAACATGCGTTGTGCCACGTGTCATCATCATACGGTGCCGACAGTCACCATCACCACATGTCGCCATGTGTCACTCCACGTCATTGCCATGTCATCGTCCACATCACCAGGTTGACCGAGTCAAACTGCCACCTCACCGCCACGTCATCTTCAGCCAATCAGGAAGTGCCACGTGTCGCAATTCTATGGTGCCGACAGTCACTTTGCCACGTGTCGCCACGTCAGTGCCACATCAGCATCAATTATTGGCTCTCTTATCCCTATCTGACACGTGGCGGATAAGAATCTAGCCGACCAATCAGAAGCCGCCACGTGTCATAATAATTGAGTCCCAACCACCTTGCCACGTGTCACCTTATCACCTTATCCAGAATCTTCAACCGACGAATCAGAGCGTGCCATGTCGATAAAATGCGCGTCACGATGCGAGCTGGGCGTCGTGACGCGCGACCCTTACTGATGCCTATAAATAGAGCGCGAAATTCGAGTTTCAGTTGTACCACTCTCTCTCACCTCTTTGATGTAAATATGGAGTTTCTCTCTCTAGTTTCTTTTAGTTTTTTTTTTTAGTTTTGTAATTAATTTTAATTACGTTTTGTAATAATAGTAATTTACTTTTTTCAGTTTTTATTATTCACCATGAGGAGGTAACTTCCCCAGCTATGGTGAAAGGTAATTCTTTTACTATTGCTATTTAGATTAATCTCCCTTAAATATAATATATTCACTATTTAAAATATTGACTTAAAAAGGATACCGCCAGATTGGTCAGTTGGTAATTCATTTTAATCTGGTTTAAACCTGACTAATCAAGGATACCGCCAGATTGGTCGGTTGGTAATTAAACTTTCTTACCGCCTATATGGTAGGTTCATGGACAAATCTTTTTACCGCCTTAATGGCTGGTTGAACTTAATTTGACTTAATCAGGATACCGCTTATATGGCTGGTTGGTAATGTTATCACAAGTTTATATATTATATTATGGGAGATATCTAAATTAGTAGTAGTAAAAGTAATTCATTTTACCTTAGCATTTTATTTTATTGTAATTTACTTTTCAGTATTTACTTTACCGCATTTTTACTTTATGTCTTTTATTTTCAAGTTTTTACTAGCCCTAGTTATGTGTTGTAACTAAATTAGTTATCTGGGGTTGTGATGACTTTTAATATCACCGGTTTATAAGGGGTTAGATTATAGTTTGGGTATTATAAAGATTTATTTATTTAGTCTTAATCTTAATGCTTTTTCATTAACTGGCCATTAATAAAATTGATCTGGTAAATCTAAAATGAACTAGACATAGGGATTGTAGGTTTCAGCCTTAGACTCAATAGCCCACGATCTTCCTTGAGGATAGATAACCCTTTAATAGATTTCCTTACAGGATAGACATATACCTATCGGGCGGGGGTAGCCATAATTGGAACTTAAACTTAATGAATCCAGATAATTTGGTTGACACAGACATATGGTTCAATTGGGTTAAACTGGGTATTTGTGTTTGACCATCGACAGAGGCTTACACATAATTTAGTGTTCCAGGTTAATAAATCAATATATTACCCAACTTTAAGATAACCACTTCATCTTTTAAATGATATTGGAAGAAATCACAATCCTAGATAGTTTTTAATATTGAATTTTCTTAAAACCTACTTTCAAACAATTTTATTTACTTGTCTTTAAATCTAGAATCGTCACCATTTCAAATCAATCAAACAACCTGTTAGATACTAGTAATCATTTGACCTCATAAAATTAATAATTTAGATTTTAAGTCCTCGTGGGATCGATATTTTTATACTACTTGAACGATACGTGCGCTTGCGTTATACATGTGTGTTTACGCCGGTCACATTTCTCCTCATGGTGGTCCTAATACTCGCCCATGGGTAGCTTCACGCTTATCGGTTATAGGTGGTTCAATTCTTTTCTTTAGAGACTTTTCTTTTATTTTCAACCATACCACACATCATAACACAAGCAAATCAGGATAGACATTTAGGCGAACGGTCATTCATCGACCTATAATTTCTTCAACTAGTCATCTTGCCAACTACTCAGGTTTTCACTGCTAAGAACCTATAAATAAGTGCTTACGAGTCTATCATAGATCAACTACTCGAAGATTTTATCATTTCTATGATTTCACCCTAAAGCAATCAATTTCATCATCGGACTTATGTCTAACTATTAAGGACTAAGAACACACATTTTTTTTTCACAATGGTCTTTCTATCCTTGCCGTAAATTTTTCTGTTCCTCGATTTCATTTTCCCCGATATCCATGTTTGCTAAACTCTTCTTGACAAATCTTTTTTTTTCTAACCCAACGGATATCTATGATGGCTTTCAAGACACAGGGTTTAACATGATGCGTGTATGCATGAGATGTATGAGATACAAGTGGTTATCAAAAAAACATATATCCTTCCGACCTTATATCTCCCACACTCGTGGTAAGTCCATTTTTGTCTTAGGTATGGCTTATTTTATGCACCAATGTGGGGTACACAAAATCGTTCTCTCCTACGCTACATGGGTGAACATTGGCTACCTTAGTCTATTTCCATCGGTAAAAGACAAAGACCGCCTATTTAGAACGTGGACTAAGCCTATTGTGGGGATCATGCCATTGTCTATAACTGACGAATTGGGTCGGTAATCACGGTCATGAGGATGGACTTGGAAACATCCAAAAGTATGCAAATATGCCGTAACAAGGCATATCTTTTCTGGATGAAAGCCAGTGCGGATATCGAACTCATGCTTCTAGCATATTTGTATTATGATTATATTTTCTAAGTCCATCAAGGTTTTCATACAAGTTGGCCCATTATCATTTCAAATCATTCAATCATATTATTGCGAGGTGCAAACTTGTCCCAGTTGAAAAAGGCCCAACAAGTTTACACTTTTGTGATAACGTGGCTAAACAACTTCAAATGATAGAGGGCCCAAACACAAAGTAGCCCATCAGTATTTCGGAAGCTTTTGGCCCAACCGTCATAAGACATAAACTCGTCCCAGTTTAAATGGCCCAACAAGTTCGTATCTCATGAAAATAGGTCCAAATGGATCCAAATGATCATGATCCCAAACACAAGCATAAAATGGTGGCTTCTATAGGTCATACAACTATGGTTCACATGCAGGTTTATAGGAGTATAGATAAAGGCTCCCGCTGGTGAAGGGTTGCCCACAACTAGGTCTCCCCACTCAAGGGTTCGAGCGACCAAGTGAGCGCACCTTTTTTATACCCTAAGGTACGTGCCAACGAGTGATGATACCATATAACGATCCGCCGCTTCTAGTGAAATCGACTTCACGATACATGATGCCATTAAAGTAAGAAAGGGTATACAAAAAAAATATATGAGACAAGGTTAACTAAAGCAAAAATTAAAAACATTACAAGACATTATTTCGGGGCCGATTCTTTATCCCTAGTGGAGTCGCCAGACAGTAGACATGGTACATAGGTGTGCGACGCTGTACGGGCTCGCGGCTCGTTGGGAGTACGGAGAAGCCCACGGGGGACTAAACCAGAGAATAAACGGAGTCGCCAACCAATGTGAACTGGGAAATGATTTAAGGCTGCACTCACCCCTCGTGAGGGAAGACCTCAAACCGTTAGGTTCGGAATGGTCACTTACTTATGCCAATTGCAATGAAAGGATTTATGCAATAATATAACCAAGTCTTATGCAACACATGCAAGATAATTTAATCAACACATAAGTTTGCACACCCATAAACGTAAATAAAATATGAAGGCAAATGCATAATTCCATACACGTATTAAACAAGGAAGTGCGAAAATATAAATAAGTAATAACAGTAAAAGCGTTAATAATAAAGAGAAATGATTAAGTATGTAATGTAAAAGAAATGACCAAAGAGGGGAACATGCATGAAATATGATGAAGAATAGTCTGCCCACTGTATGCGCATTCATGTAGCGTTCAAAAATGCGTTCGAACGAAGTGAGGCAGAATGCACACATTCGTGTAGCGTTCGAAAACGCGTTCGAACGGAGTGAGGTAAAATGCATACGTTTGTGTATCTAAAATGACATAAACACTTGCGTGAATATTTCTTCAAGCGGTACGTGGAGTTGTATCCCTAGTACAGACCGCACCACCGTCCATTCGGATTCGGCTACAGAATTTATGTATAGGTTTCCATCCGATATACCACGAGAGGCAACACTCAAGCAACGAAATAGAATGAATGTGAAGCGATAAATGAAAGAAAACAAATAAAAAGGCGGATAACTAAATTAGAAGAAAAAAGGTGTGACCAAGAGCTTTGGACAATATCTATATGGGATCTTGTATACCCGGCGTGGCAAAATATTATGGTAAAGGCTGCATTTCCCTCAAACGGGGGACCTTTAATCCAAAGTGATTAGCCCATGCGCCCTAAATAACAATGCATAAGTAAATAAAGAAACAATAGGAAACGAATAACAGAATAAAAAAAGCGATGCTACCAAGAGACTTGGTCGACATCTATATGGGACCTCGTATCCCTGATTGAACGTATTTAACATCCAATCAAGTGCACTTCATCCGACGCGGCAAAACATCATGGTAAAGGTAGCCTTTAGGCATTTCGCTCGAACGGGGGACCTTTGATCCAACGTGATTAGCCCATGCGCACTAAATCACAATGCATAGGTAAATAAAGAAACAATAAGAAACGAATAACAGAATATAAAAAGAGATGCGACCAATAGACTTGGCCGACATCTATATGGGACCTCGTATGCCTGATTTGACGTATTTCTCATTCAATCAAGTATACTTCATTCGGCGCGGCAAAACATCGTGGTAAAGGTAGCCTTTAGGCATTTCCCTCAAATGGAGGACCTTTAATCCAACGTAGTTAGCCCATGCGCACTAAATAGGAATGCATAAATAAATAAAGAAATAACACATGAAAAGTAAATAATGGAATAATAAAAGAGATCTGGCGCGACAAAACATCGTGGTAAATGTAGCCTTTATGCATTTCCCTCAAATGGAAGACCTTTAATCCAACATAGTTAGCCCATGCGCACTAAATAGCAATGCATAAATAAATAATGCAATAACACACGGAAAGTAATTAACGGAATAATAAAAGAGATGCGGCACGGCAAAACATCATGGTAAAGGTAGCCTTTATGCATTTCCCTCAAATGGAGGACCTTTAATCCAACATAGTTAGCCAATGCGCACTAAATAGCAATGCATAAATAAATAGAGCAATAACACGCGGAAAGTAAATAACGGAACAGTAAACACAAGCAATGAATGAACAAAAAATTAAATAACTAAATGAAACACGTGCTTGAAAGTTTCCCAAGCGGTATATGGAGTTGTATCCCAAGTACAGACCGCACTACCGTCTATTTTGATTTGGCTACGGAATTTATGACTGGGTTTCCATCCGATATATCGCAAGAGATAGCACGCGATCATTAATCCAATATAAACAAAAACAGACGGGGAATATAATGATGTATGCGAATGAACCAACAATAACTAACTGAAAAGATAAATAAATAGCAAAGGGTGCCATCAGGTCTTACCTTTTAAGTTGCTTCTCGGAAGTGCGTTACGCCGTCATCAGAAGGGTTAATGCTTCATCACTTTTCCGGTTCACTGGTTCAATATTTTATCCAATGCTTTGCTGTTTTTGAGCCGTTTTTTCTCTGTATTATTCACTGTTTTGGACTGCAGTTTTGGCTTACTGTTTTGAGTGATCATGGGACTGTATTTTGGTGATATTGCTCACTATTTTAGGGGATTATTTTAGGATTGCAGGGGCTATTTTAAGGGACTGTTTTCTGTGTATTTTTTGGCAGTTAAAGGGTTGATTTCTTCTCGGTTTAGGGGGCTGGTTTCACGTGGATTAGGGCTGCAGTTTGAGGCTAATTTTGTGACTGTTTCGACTGTGAAGAAGGGACGTGTGTGTGTGTTTAAAGGACGCGTGTAAGAAGAGTGTGTGGCTTTATTTCTGTTCGGTGAAGGGGCTTAGCTTTGGGGTTGTTCGGTGTTAAGGGGCTGGTTCACGAGGCTGGTTCTAGGGTTTGTTATTTGGTCTGTGCGTTTGGTTATGTGTGTGTGTGTGAGTCGGTGGAGGGCCAGGCATAGTCGATTGTTCACGTGTTGGTCGTGTCTGAGTGCGTGTGTTTAGGTTTATGAGTGGCGTGATGGCTCGATTTGTGCTATTCTTGGACATTAATGGTATGCATGTGTTTTGGTCTTCACGTGGCCGTGTGACTTGAGAAGAATGAGAGGCTGTGTGAGTGGAGAAGAGGGGAGCAGTCAGCGAGTTTAGGGTTTTTTTATGTGTGTCCTTGTCGAGAGTGTGTAAGATGTGTGGTTCAAGTGGAGGGCTGCATGATGGGTTCTTTGTGTCGGTTGAGTGGTCCAAGAGAGAGGAGTTTGTGTCCTGTGTGTGAGTGAAGTGTCGAGTTGAGAGAGGGAGGATGTGTGTGTGTCTTAGTGAGAGAGAATGGACGAGAGAGATAAGAGAAAGAGAGAGAGCTTAGAGATAGGGCTTAGGGTTTTTTTTTCTTTGTGAATTTTTGTGTGAGCCGTGAGGAATGAGAAGGAAGGATTAGGGTTGGTTAGGGTTTTCTTGGTTCAAAGTGCTGTGAGAGTGAGTGAAGAGGCTTAGGGTTTGGAATATGTTATCTTTTATAGTTGCATACTAGGGTTTCTTATGCATGTGATTTCAAAACAAGGAAACAAATCAAGCCATAAAGGGGATGCATTTAATTAAATTATTTAGGAAAGAAATATTGTATATTTTTTGTGGGGGAATATTTTTAATTTGGAAGGTGATTTATTTAGATTTTGGCATGTGTTAAATATGTTTTGAATTTTTGGATTGGATTTTATGGGCTTGGGCGTGTGGCTTGGTTGTTGGTGGGCTTGGGCGTTGTAGGACACAGAACTTGACGACGCTGTTCTAGGCTCGCGGCCTAGTTGGGAGTACAGAATAGTCCACGGAGGAACTAAACCGGAGAAATAACATGGAGTCGCCACCCAGTATGAACCGAGAAAATGTGATTTAAGGCCGCACTCACCCCTCGCAAGGGAAGACCTCAAACCGTTGGGTTCGGAATGGTCCCTTACTTATGTCACTTGTGATGATATGATTTGTGCAATAAACTAACTGAATCTACTCAACATGTATGCTCAAGGGTCACTTAGGTCTAATATGCATTCATCAAAATAACTCATAATCTAAGTTTGCATGCTCGAAAATAAGTCTTTAAACGGCAAACACGCAATATCACACAATGAGCACATTGAACCATTAAACCAAAATAAACAAATAACTATTTAAACATAATCATAAACTAAACAAAATATCATGCATAAAATAACATAATCATGCTTTGAAAATAAATAATAAACTAGGCTAACTCATGCTTTAATTAATAAATAAATAACCTATGAACTATAGCATGCTCAAATACAAGTTTGGATGAGACGAAATATGTGTCTCTTAAGTGGTACGTGGCATTGTATCCCGAGTACAAACCGCACTACCGTCCATTCGGATTCGGCTACGGAATTTACGTCTGGGTCTCTATCCTATATACCACAAAAGGGAGCACATATTCCGCTCATCCAACAATCACATCATGCCTTAAACGACTCTCATGCAATAATATTTTTAAAATAAACAAAATAAATGAAAGATAGTAAGTAA